>CAIGQV010018227.1:5745610-5765577 GCA_903798115.1 Danio jaintianensis
GTGGGGGAAACAACAACAATCTACAACTACTGCTTCACCCTGGTTGTTGTGGTGGCAACAACAACAACAAACAACCACCGAACAACCTACAACTACACCATGGTGGTGGGGGAAACAAAAATCTACAACTACGGCTTCACCCTGGTGGTGGTGGCAACAGAAACAATCAACTGTCATAGCACCTACAGCAGCTCAGTGGTGGCAGTGGCTGAAGACTACAACTACAACTACAACAACAAGCCCACCTCAACAGTACAAAACCTCTATGGGTTCAAATGAGCGCATTTATGAACCTTTCAGTAAGATCCCTCTGCAGTTCTCTGTTCTTGGTAAGCCTTTCTCAGTGACTAAAGGCCCAGGTATATTTCAAATGTAATCAAAGAACAAGCTGAAAAGAAATACACCATTTTGAACAAAATCTGGCTAAAACAAAGTTTGTTTGGAGTTCGTTTCGGCATTTTGAAATTCCTGACCAAAACCAGACATCCCACCTCTCCCAGTAGCTCCATGAGTCTCCCGCATATTCATAATAGCTCCCGCAAATTAGATTTAATATTCTGGAAATCATGGAGGCAAGACGGAGTGAGCGAGAGCAAGAGAGTTTATGACATGAAGTGATACAGTAAGCCTTAAATTGCACGAATAGCGCAGTATAGTACCCATAGTGCAAATCAAAGCAGTCATTGGAGCTATAACACAGGTCGTTTGTCAGGAATATGCAGTGATACCATTTCATTCCACCACACTATTAGATAAAGATGTGCTAGTATCTGTAATTGGTCTTGAATACCAATGGAAGGACCTTACTTTAACACATTGGAAAAGTTTTGTATAGTCAGATAATATTACAGATTTATGGAAACTTTGGCTTAAAATATTAGGGAAGTAAAAACTTTAAAATCATGTATTTTTTAAAATGTAACTATAGGCTATATAATTTTTCATTTTTACAAAATGATGATTAAATAACATATGTTACAATTAGCTTTTTTTTTCATTTGTTACATAAGAAGTAAATAAAGTAACGCAATGAAAATAATTAATGTATGGCTTTATTATAAATAAATAATTTCCTAATTGAAAAAATTATGAGGGGTGGGTTAGATTATCAGATTGATTATCTGTCTGCAAAACTCTTCTTTTGTAGACAGGTAATGTTTTTGCAGACAAGTCTTTTGGGGGAGTTCATTTTGGCTCATACCTTTGAGATACCATTGGTCAGTGACTAGAACCTTCTTTGACATGAGATTAATTCGTATCTCACATTCAGAGGCCAGGCAGGACAACAACATCCAACCAAGTTAGCAACATAAACACACTTGAGAGTTTATTGGCAGAGCTGCTACAGATGTATCTGCATCTGAACAATTGCTCGTGAAGAGATTTTAAAGACTCAGAATGGCTCACACACCAGGCAAGAAGATCCACTGTGTCACGTCCATCTAAAGTTTGAAACATTTTTCCATTCGGTGTCTGTCAGCTGCAAATAGAAAACAATGTAAAGATTGTTGTGTTTACGGGTACACACGGGTAGCACTGTGACACATTTACATCCCCACCTCCCGCAGCGCTGGGGTTTCAGAAGTTTCGAAAACAGAAACTGTGGCAAAGTCTTTTCGAAATTATTTTTGTCCTCAAACAAAAAAAGAACTTCATTTGAAGTATACCGGGGCCTTAACTCAACATCACATTAGTAGTATCAGCCATGCTAATTTGTGTCATTGCAGTCGATTCAGCTGCTCCGTCCTGCACTGAAGGACATTACATTCCTCGCTTTGTGTCACCAACTCCAAACCATGGAGAAGAAATTCAAGCTGCACCACTCAATGAACTGAAAATCAAAGTTAAAGCTGTAGCGGCGTATGCAACGTGAGGGCTCATGTTTGAATAACTGATAATAATCCATTAAAGAGTTAGTTCACCCCAAAATTTAAATGATGTCATTAATTTCTCACCCTCATGTCGTTCCAATCTCTTGAGACCTTCATATTTGCAACACAAACTAAGATATTTTAGCTCTCTTATCCTCCATAGACAGAAATGGTCCCAGCCAGAAAAAATACCAAAAAAACATCCTTAATACACACCATATGTCTTCAGTGCTAGTGAAACAAAAATAAAGACATTAACAGTTTCTTTTCCTTAGTGTCAGTATAGGGAGAGTGATAAAGTTGCTCTTTATGCATGATCACACTGCTGACTGGAAATCTTGGATGCGCCTGTACTTTGTTTCAAACAATTCAATTCAATTCATATTTATTTCTATAGCACTTTTACAATGTTGATTGTGTCAAAGCAGCTTAACACAGTTGAAGTTCAGTTTAGTTCAGGGTAACACTTTATTTTGATGGTCTATTTGAGTATTAGTAGACTGTCTGCTTAATATCTGTTGATACTGCTCCTTCAACAGACATTTAACTGACTATAAGAAACTTTACAAGTACGTGTCAACTTACACTAACCATAACCCTAACCCCAACCCTAACCCCAACCTAACAGTCTACTTATAATCTAATGAGAATTAGTTGGCATGTAGATGCACTGTAACTTAAATTCAACAAATGGACCATCAAAATGAAGTGTGACCTGGTTCAGTTCACTGTAATGTAAATGTCACTGCTGAAAACCAAAACACTGAAGAGCAAATCCAAAGATGCGCAGCTCGACACGTCCCAAACCAAGCAAGCCAGTTGCAACCAAACAATTGGTGAACAAACTTCACCAATTGACAAAAGTGAAGGAAAAAACCTTGAGAAAACAGCATGGGCATGCGGGGTATACTTCAGTGCGCAGTGCCAATGAACATGCATCCTATATTGACACTTAGAAGAGGAAAAGGTGTAATAAAGTCATTATTTTTACTTTATGCACGCGCAAAAGTATTCTTGTAGCTTCCTAATATTCCGAATAATCAACTGAAGACACATGGACTGTGTATAGGAGGTTTATAGTACTTTTCTGGACTTTGAACGAGTCGGGACCACTACTATCAATGGAGGCTAAGAGAACTCTCGGATTTCATCTAAAATATTGTCATTTGAGTTCTGAAGATGAACTGAGGTCTCAGTCATTTTGGAGCAACATGAGAGGGAGTAATTATTGACAGACTTTTCATTTTTGGGTAAACTAACTACCCTTTAATGACATATGCTTTTTTATTCCCAGGGTTACTGATGTGATTATCAGCGGTCCTCTGAACATAACCAAGCATGCACTGAGCACAGGAGAGTATGCCATTAGATGGACACCAAAGAGGGAAGAACTCGGAGATCATTTTCCTGTGTGTTTCATTGCTGAGAGCATGAGCGGGTGGGTTAGATATGTGTTATAATTGAAATCTAGCAGCTAACAGCATTTCATGTGAACTGAATTTCTGATTTATCATCTATTTACAGAGGCAGCATCTATCAGTCTGAAATGAGATGTGTCATGGTCACTGTTGGACGGCAGCCTGGTTAGTAATTCTCTTACTGACTACGTTTACATGGACATCAGTAATCTCATTATTTGCTTTAATATGAATAAGACAATAATATGATTAAGGTGTTTACATGAGTTGCTTTTTGAATGTTCCTTTCATGATCCCGTTTCACGTTATAGCACATACATACATCGATTAACGTCATTGTGTCACCATGCTATCCATTGTCTCCTCCAGAGTTTCATGTAATTTTAAGCGTTTCATTTTTAATTTTCGACTTTAACTGTAGTTCGGCAGTTTCACTTTCATTCAGGAACATTTCATTCATGCC
The DNA here is from genome assembly GCA_903798115.1 of Danio jaintianensis. Taxonomy (NCBI): domain Eukaryota; kingdom Metazoa; phylum Chordata; class Actinopteri; order Cypriniformes; family Danionidae; genus Danio; species Danio jaintianensis. The sequence continues at coordinate 5,749,363 of CAIGQV010018227.1, forward strand.
CCTGTGACAAACTAAGGTATTGGAAGCGAGTATGAAGTAAGGACTGGTGGAAGAGTGTTGTTTTAATTGAATTTGATACTTACACGAATTAAAAACGTACGCATTTCATGCTGTGGGTGTCTGAGGTTCTTTACTGACTTGGTAGGTGCAGAGAATAGTGTCAAACAATCGTGTGTGTATGGACTATCCTGTCGCAAAATGCGGTGAAAAGTCCTACATGACGGTAATAGTTTGACTAAGGTGTTTACATGTCTGTGCAATTTAATAATGCCACTAAAATAGAAATACTCCACGTCTTAATTCCATTTCTGTTTAGTTCTATTATGACTTTAGTTGGATTAAGGTCATTAAAAATCGCTGTTTACATGTTAGACTCTTAATCAGAGTATTGTCTAAATCGTATTACAATCAGAGTATTGGTGTCCATGTAAGCGTACTCACTGAGAACTGTATAGCCAGCAAAAACAAAGCTAAATTTTCGTGATCCATTTTGAATGATTGATTGAATTTACAGTGGATGCAAATGTGATCTGCACCGGAACCAACATGATCGTTGAAATTGAGCAGATGAACTCTGTCGGGCTCCATAAAGACTATCTGCGACTTAACAATCCTGCCTGCACTTTGGACTCAAACGGCACTCATGTGCTGGCAAACTTCTCCCTCAATGCTTGTGGTACCTTGATTGAGGTAATTTCCTTACAGGGTCCAAACAACAAGTTAACAAAAAAAATTATATTTGTCATTATTTCATCTTCCATGGAAAAAATGTTGGGTTCCACACAATCGTTTGTGTTGAGACAACATGAAGGAAAAAGTTTTTTACAAATTTAAGTGAATTGAACATAAAACAATTACGTTTTCCCCCTAAAAAAAACGTAAGAATTGTGTTGTTTTAGCTTATTTTAAATAAGTAGTTTGAACAAACAGCAAACATCATTTTTTTGACTCCACATATCTTTCAAACCCATTTTCCATTTAACAGAAAACAAGATATTAGGTACAACTATGAAAGCGCATCATGAGTATTCAATTGGAAATCTAATATGCAAAACAGCAATGTATTGTGTAAAATGGCAATGTATTTCTGTATTTAAATTAGCATTTCCCATCACTTATGAGCAAAGTTTGGTGCAAATGGAAAATTAAAACATATTTTACATTTAACATTTCCATATGGAGCGCAAGAATTGAATTCATATAAATATAAATGTTATAAATGTAACTCATAAAGCATTACATTAAAACTATGGATGAAAATGGCAAATCTATTAGCTATATAATTTTATTTTAATTTTGTTTTTGCACCAAATTTTGAACATATGTAATGGAAAATGCTAATTTAAATACAGAAATGCATTCCCATTTTACATATTCTATTGCAGCTTTGCATATTACATTCATTCATTTTCTTGGCGGAATTAACCGCCAACTTGTGGCCGCCAGCATATGTTTTACTCACATGTTTCCCAGTACTGGGTTGCTGCAGGAAGGGCATCCGGTTCATTCCGCTGTGACGACACCTGATAAATAAGGGACTAAGCCGAAGGATAATGAATGAATTGATGAATACTTCTAATGTTTAAGTCTATGTTTTTTGCATAAACTTAACTATTTATTTACGAGACTGATACTTAATCCATCGGTGCAGTTGTGAACAACTTTCACAACAGTCAAATTTGGTTTTTCTATACATTCCGTTGCAATCAAAATTATTAAACCCCCTTTGAATTGTTTTTTATTTTTTAAATATTTCCCAAATTATGTTTAACAGAGCAAGGAAATTTTCACAGTATGTCTGATAATATTTTTTCTTCTGGAGAAAGTCTTATTTGTTTTATATCGGCTTGAATAAAAGCAGTTTTTAATTTTTTTTAAAACCATTTTAAGGTCAAAATTATTAGCCCCTTTAAGCTATATTTTTTTTCGATAGTCTACAGAACAAACCATCGTTATACAATAACTTGCCTGATTACCCTATCCTGCCTAGTAAACCTAATAAACCTAGTTAAGCCTTTAAATGTCACTTTAAGCTGTATAGAAGTGTCTTGAAAAATATCTAGTAAAATATTATGTACTGTCATCATAGCAAAGATAAAATAAATCAGCTATTAGAAATGAGTTATTAAAACTATTATGTTTAGAAATGTGTTGAAAAAATCGTCCCTCCGTTAAACAGAAATTGGGGAAAATAAAATAAAATAAACGGGGGATAATAATAAGGGGGTTTAATAATTCAATTGCAACTGTATATAATGAGAAGATTTTTTTTTTCATGGACACTAAAGCAGCAGTTAAATTAGAATGATTTTTGATTGATCATGTGATGCTGAGTAATGATGCAGATTTTTCATGAATTACATTTAACATATTAAAACAGACAATAGTCAAATTTGGGGTCAATATTAAGTCCTAACAACATAAAGTTTAATCCACACTGCAGTTTGTAGCAGTAAAGAACAGCCTATTAATCAAGAAAATGATGCATGATTGAGAAATAAAGTGAACAACTTGTTCTTTTTTTATTTCCCCATGCCATTCAGGGACATGTAAATAGACTATAACAATAGACCGACATGAGGAAATGGCAGTTCACTAAACAGAAACAAAAGAAATGGAAATTGTGTTCAAAAATCTGCATTGATTTAAATACAAATCATACTGATTTTAAATTTTTTTTAAGGTTAAAATAAGTACAACCAAATAATAAGTATAAACAAGAGACAAAACCTCCTCATTTCAGCAAGTAACTGTTAGTTCTGGAATAAAATAAAATAAAAATAAAAGGGAGCTTAATTAAGTTTTAAGGGAGCTAAATGATTGAAATTATCACATTTGCTGAAGCTATGCAATTGTCCGTCCAGAACTTCAGTCTCTGTGCAGTGTCCACTATTTTTCATTTATCCACTAGGTGGCAGGCCAGCATTATGTAATGCTTTTGAGTATAACAATTTCATCCAGAAACACCAAATAGTTTATATTTTCCAAGTGGCAGTATGTCAATTTAATTTATTTAAGGTTAAAAAAAAGTGTATTTTCCGTAAATGTACATGTCTTGTTTTCCCAGGTCATTTGTAATTTGTAATTGTTGTTTTTTTCTTCATATAAACACCATTTGCAGAAATGAAGATGGTGTTTACTTTACAGAAGTGCAAAGTTAATCAGTAAAGTGCATGCTGACATAAAAAAGACACAATCTTCTATCAAATCTAATATTAGATAAAGAAATCATCTCCAGTGCTGGCATTTATTATATTTATGCAATGCTTATGTAACAATAAAATATACTTACCAGTACTTCTATATGCATTATATATAAAAGAATAAGTAATCATGCATGTATCATATCTTAATTGATTAAAAAAAAACACTTTGTAGTATAATATTAATATTAATATTCTCTGTCAGCACTGTGAGCCTTTTGGCAGTTTTTCTTGATTGCTTTGACCTGGGTAAAGAAACTAGGATCCACTCAGTTTCATCATCACAATGTGTAAAGCCTTTCTCATTTCCCCCACATTATTCCTCACCATTTTGGAAAGCAGTTAACGCAGATGTCCTTCAAGCAGTCCAAACTCCATTGTTTTAGCTGTGGTAAAAGAAACTAGAACTATTAGAAACTACCAAGATCAATATAAAATCACTGACACAACTTGACACTCCTTCACACAAATCTTCAATTAGCAATCTGCAAACCTTATAAAAAAAAGTGCCAGTCCTGTGATGTTCTTTGCCAGCATGGATGGAGGACTCAACATTTTTGGATTAATATTGAAGCTTTTATTGCTCATAATATTTTTAAAACATTTTCCTTCTCTTATAAACGTGATTTTGGGCTATTATGTTAAGGACCACTCTTTAAAAGATGCTGGTTTTATTATAAACTTTATTTTATTATTATGTAAATTTCACATACACAAATCCAAGTTTGCAAAAAGCAAACCTCTCTTCATGGTGCTAGAAAAAGAGATGAAAATGTATATAAAAGTGATTTTTAAGTCTAATAATAGAAAAGCAATTAAAACGGTCAATATGCTTCTCCTTTAACATTTTTTGCATAAACATTTTTGTATACATGTATTTTATGTACTAAAAGTGCATTTAATAGCTTTTGTTAATAATTTAAAATATATATATATATGTATAAAACTCTTAAAACTGAACGGACACCATTCCAATTCACTATAATCTTCTATGTGAAGCTGCTTTGACACAATCTACATTGTAAAAGCGCTATAGAAATAAAGATGAATTGAATTGAATGTATAATATATTTGAAGTTGGCGGTTCATTCTGCTGTGTGCATTCTCCCCAGATTAATAAAGGGACTAAGCCGCAAAGAAAATGAATGAATGAACGAATGTAATTTAATAATTATGTGCCCTCTCCTCTTTTTTCTTTTCTTTTTTATTATAATTATTTTTATTTCATTTCTTTTCTCATTTATTTCTTGTTGAAGTGATTTTGTTGTATAGTAAAACTGTACATGCTGGTTCTTGTTAATAAAGCAAAAAAAAGAAAGAAAAGAAAGCATGGATGGAGGAGGTCAATAGTGGCTTATATTCCAATTAGGCATGGGCCAGTATAAGATTGAGACGGTATGATAACCTTGGATAAAAATATCACGGTTTCACAGTATTGTGATTACTGCTCTAAAATATATTCTTTTTAAAATGTCTGGGTAAAAAAAACTAAACTTTTTTTCCCCTTGAACAAAATATATTTTATTTTGAGAAACATTTAAAATATTTAGTAACATTAAACATGTCAGGCTGAACAATTCATTTGAATCATTGACTTCTGCTGTCTTCATTTGTTTGAAGAATACAATTTTAAATGACATCTTTGGATATCTTTTCTGCTGGAGATACTGTTGTCCTAAAAACAAAAAAACGTAAAAACGTTAAAACCTTGACTTTTCCTAACCACGGTATACCTTCAAAATGTTTAGTCCCATGCCTAATTCCAATAGATTTTACTGTACTTTTGTTTACATCTATTTTCTGTAATATTTACAATATTTCAGTTTGCCACAAATGGATTAAATAAAAAAATGCATCAAAGCATTTCTTATTCTGGATCCAGTTCTTTACAAAAAGCCAAATTTGACACAGCCTTTATAGAAAGACAACACATGGCACTGGCAATAAGCTATAATTGTTTAAACGTTACTTACTTCATCAATAAAGAGATCTGCCACCATGTTTAAACGTTACTTTCTTCATCAATGAAGAGATCCGCTGAGACCACGATAACTGTCTGGTTTACTAGTTTAATTCAACTTCACTGCCACACACAACATTGACAGTGCAACACTTAAACAGGTTCCCTCTCCAACAACACAGACATCAATAGTTCCTATTGTCACAACAATTACAATGTAATGGTGTAATGATTGATTAAAAGAGCTCATATACTTGTTTGCAAGTTGCATTTTTTGAAGGCAAAATTTGCTTTTGTTGCATATTTTAAACGTATCGGCATGGTTAGAACCTTTTGCAAACAACATGTGCCATTTTGACCATGAGTGGCACTGCTTAGGCCTGTGTGTTAACTGACTTCCATAATATTTGTAGTTGTTGTTCCTACTGTGGATGTCAATGGCTTTTTTTCCAAACCATGTGAATGGGTTTTTTTCCAACATACTTCAGAATGTTTTGTGTTCAGCAGAAGAAAGAAATTCATAAAAGTTTAGATCAACTTGAGGAAATGTCCATTTTTGGGGGAACTATGACTTTATTGGTATATTAAAGAGGACCTATTATAGAGGGACACTTTTATAAGGGGTTTAAACACAGTTGTGTGCCAACAGTGTGTGAGTATAGCTGGCTTCAATTGATAAAAATTAATTAATTGTATTATTTATAATCACACTTGATAGAAACACTTTGTCTGACATTCTCCCTTTGTACGTGTCATCAGAGGTGGAATGCCCCGCCCATTAGTGATGATCTCTCCCTCATTAGCATAAACAGCCCTTTTTTTTAGGGCATTTTTAAGGTAAACAAGTTAGTAACTTTAGATATGGTTCTGATTTTGCCCGTGTTTGTTGACTGACCACAGTAATAAAGAAACTAATAGGTGCCTTATACACACACACAAACAATGTTTACATGCATTGCAGCAGTTTCAACTGGCTTTCAATCTTTCCTAATGAACGTTAGATACCTGCTGGATATGTAACTTGGCCTTTAAATGGCATCGATTTTCTTACCTGATGCTCCATTCTAGGGCGCCACTTAACAAGCAGTTGTTCTAATCATTATGGGCTCCTGAGTCACACACAGCACAGCGGGGAGACTAATTAATCGATCAGACTTAAGTAAAAGCTAGTTATACTGTTAGAAGTTGCAACCCAGGCTCATTTTGATTACGTACCCCTATATACATTTCTGGAGAGCTCCAAATACGTCCCAGGAGCTACATTTTTTTGCAGTTTTTGTTTTCGTGAATCCGCCAGAGGCCGCTGTGTACGCTTTTTGAGATCACAAATTTCTCTCGTGAGTGCCACTCGCGCCTGGTCTTCTCGCGTAAATCCACCAGAAGCCGCTGTCGACTGACTGATCGACTGACCCACCCTCCTCCTTCCCTAAACCCAACCGATAGTGTTTTCAAAAAGGACCGATTGACCCGTCCACCCACTTCCCTAAACCCAACTGACAGATTTTACCACATTCTCAACCTGTTATTTACTTGTTTATTTTATTTTTGGCTTTTGTTTTTTGTCTTACCCGCTTTCTGGAACCGCTCTTTGTCGGACTCAAACCCCATCGTCACGGTCAACTCCGCTCCACATCACAAGTCCACCAATGTATGCGGCGAGCCACTGGACAACTGGTAACAGCGGAAAAGTCGTCCACACGGAGGTAAGCGGTCAGCTGCTAGCGCGAAAAGGAACGGCGTCATACCGCCCCCAAGCGTTCGTTTTAAAGACAAAATGAAGCCAATGTATATAGGGATACGTTTTCAGAATGAGCCTGTTGGTTAGAAGAGATGACAGTGATTATTAAAGTTAGTTTAGTTAGTTTCATCATTATGCAAAATGTCTACATAAAAAGCAAACACATTTTCCTAGCACCTGTCTAATAGTTAAAGGGATAGATCACTAAACAAAGAGAAAATTCTGCCATCACTTACTCGCTTGTTTCAAACCTTTTATGAGTTTCTTTCTTCTGTGAAACACAAAAGAAGATATTTTGAAAAACTTTGGAAACCTGTAACCATTGACTTCCATAGGATTTGTTTTTCCTACTATGGTAGTCAACAGGTTTTCAGTTTTCTTCAAAATATCTTCTTTTGTGTTCAATCACTTAAGGGCGACTAAATAGAGAATACTTTTTTATTTTTTAGGGTGAACTATCCCTTTGTTTTGTATGAAACAATTGCGAATGATATCTTCTCACCATTTCAGACACAATATTAGCAGTGAAAAGAAGCAGCTCAGTGCAAATCTTCCTTATGTTCAAATAGGACTAACTGCTAATCACATTAAAAGTCAAAAAATACGATTGGTCTCTGCCAGAGCAACGACTAGTCAAGTAAATAGGATTCTGAAATCTTCTATAAATACCTCTTTAATTAGCTGAGAATGAAGTACTTAATCCTGAAGTCTGAAAATAAACTAAGGGGATCAGAATTTTAAAATAACAGCGACTAAATAAAACTTCACTCAAGAACTGGTTGCATAAGATAAATCAAACCTAATGTGGTTTTCTAAGGTGCCAGACAGACAGCAGAGATATCTCTCTCTATATGTTTAAGTGAGGTTATTAAATTTGAAGATGCTACACTCAAGGTGATAGAAGACATCATTAGGCCACGTTTTTAACATAGAGTATGGAATTTTTTTTTTACCTGTTTTGCTTTATGTATAAGTTTTGGGTAAAATGTTAATGTTTGTTTAGATTTCTTCCAAATTTCCAAATATAAAAATATTGTTATTTTTCATAAATAGAAATATTTTTTTCAGAACATGTTTTTTCTCACACATGTTGTGATTACATTCAGTGTTATTAAAAATGTTACAATTTAATATTAATTTTTATCTCTTCTGAAATTAAAATATTGGTATGGTGTTATTCAAAAATTAATATAAATATGTTTAAAAACATGGCATGTTTGTAACATACAGCTACGGAAAAAATGTAAACATGTTTGCTTTATGTATAAGTTTGGGTAAAATGTTTCAAAAAACATTTCTTCCAAATTTCATATAGAAATATTGTTATTTTTATAAATATTGTTATACTGCATTGCGATTGTTTTTCAGAAAAAAAATTCTCACACATGTTGTGATTAAATTCAGTGTTATTAAAATTTTTACAATTTAATATTGAATTCTTATCTTTTCTGAAATTAAAATATTGGTATGGTGTTATTCAAAAATGAATATAAATATGTTTAAAAACATGGCATGTTTTTACAATTTTTACCAAGTTTTTAACAAACAGCTACGGAAAATTTTTTGTTTGCTTTATGTATAAGTTTGGGTAAAATGTTAATGTTTGCTTACATTTCTTAAAACATTTCTTCCAAATTTAATATAAAAAATATTGTCATTTAGATTTATTATCAGAACACTTTTTTTCCGGACACATTGTGATTAAATTCAGTGTTATTTAACCAAATATTGACTTTTTAACTCTTCTGAAATTAAAATACTGGTATTGTGTTATCCAAAATAAATATAAACATGTTTAAAAACATGGCATATTTTTGTTTTTGCTTACAAAACATTTTTTATTTAAATTTGGAAGAAATGACAATAGTAGTTTATAGAATAAAACAAAAATTATGTTTAACCACACACATAACTGTTATTATAAATTGTAATTTTTCATGTGGCCTCTTTTTTTTCCATAGCTGTAAGGTGCACAGCAGCCTAGACAAAACCCAGACAAAACACACGCATCATTTACTTCATTTATTATAATAAATATATTATATATACACTAATTTAACATGAGTACAGTTCGTATGTACAAATCAACTAGCATACTAGACTGTTATTGAGAACACACCTAGTTTTTCAAGAGTAAAAGCAGTCAGTAATGGGCCATCTTCAGAAAAATAAACCAAAAATAGCTTGCAGAGGGACTAAGAAGAACCGTCAGGAGGTAAAGAAACACAATGTGAAACCTTAAATGTGGCTAAACTGTAAAACAAATACCTGTTAAATGTGCAGCACAACCCCGATCCTTATCAGAGGCTCCCAAAAGTTGTGATCTTCAGATTTTAGGTCTTTGTGTGATTGATAGTGTTAAACTGTGCCTTAAAATATAGCTAAAGACATTTTTTTACCTTCTGATGTTGAGAATCATAATGTGAATCCCTAAATATGGCTAAACTGTAAAACAAATATCTGTTTAATATGCAGCACAACTTCAAAAAAGTTGTGATCTTCATGGTGTAGATTTTAGTTACGAAAAAATGTAACCCATATGCCAAAAGAGTGATTGAAACTGTACCTTAAAAGTAGCTACACTGTAAAAAGAAATATCTGCTAATTAACAGGTTCCATATTTTGTGATTTACAGGTGTTTTATGGTTAATTGCATTATCGGACCTTGATTTCTGCTCTATCAACATTTGACTTTGCAGTTTAACAAAGTGACTTTTATTGACATTTTAGTAGTTTGAAACAATATATTATATAAGAAATAATATAGAGAGAGCTTATTAATCTGTAAAATAACAGACAAAGTACTGACATTTTATTACCAGGTTTTTGTATTTATAACACAAGCCCAGACAATATATCACTTCAAACTATTAAAAATGTCAATAAAAGTCACTTTTTCCACACTTTTCAACATCAAATGTTGTTGGAGAAGAGATCAAAGTCCAATAATGCAATTCAAGAGCAAAAATAACAGGAATAAAAATCACAAAATAGAAAAACTGATAATGTATGGATATTTTTCACAGTGTAAAATTGATCGAAGACAATCCCACCATGTGTTCTGTGCAGTTTTTGCCTTCAGATGTTGAGAAACACAATGTGAAACCTTAAATGTGGCTAAACTGTCAAACAAATACCCGTTTAATATGAAGCACAACCTCCAAACAGTTATGATCTTCAGCTTGTAGGTGTTTGTGCCAAAAATGTGATTAAAACTGCACACTGTAAAAAGTATCTGTTAATTAACAGTTTCCGTATTTTGTGATTCACAGGTGTTTTCGGTTTATTTACGGTTGTGAATTGCATTATGGGATGTTGATCTCTGCTCTGTCGACTTTTGATGTTGAAAGTAGAACTCTGCAGTTTAACAAAGAGACTTGTTGACATTTTAGCAGTTTGAAATAATATCAGGTATAATAGCCTAAATAATATATAGATAAATAAGTCTGTAATATAACAGAAACTGTAATTGTTTATTACAATGTTTTTGTACCTTAATATACAACCCCAAGCCAGACAATATATCACTTTAAACTAATTAAAAATGTAATAAGAATAACTTTTTTGAACTTTTCAAGGTTAAAAGTTGTTGATCAATGTCTCATAATGCAATTCAAAAGCATAAATAAACAGGGGAAAAATTTAAAATAAAAACATGAATCTCAAAATACGGAAAACTGCAAATTTACGGATATTGTTTTCAGTGTACCTTAAAAGTAGCTAAAGTTTATCGGAGACAGTGATGATCTGTGCAGTTTTTGCCTTCTGAGCTTGAGGAACCATTCACGATGGAGTTTTGGCTATTCCCTTTAAACACCGGTGCATTCTTTTATTAATAGGCTTATATACCCGGCGAGGTGATCTGTTTTTATCTCCACGCACACCATACATTGCCTGACAGGCCTGTGAGAACATCTAAAGCCCTGAGCCTCTGTCATTCATCCACGCCAAAACTATATTATAGATTAATCACCAGGTACCCCAGAATTCCAGCTATGAGCAAAACAGCGGTGAAAATGATGCCCGCGAATATTTTCATTGTCCCGTTTTCTCCTTCCACCGTTTCTTTGGGTTCCTCCTCGCAGATTGAGATGACACCGACTGATGAATTGCCCACACTGACGGTGGATTTTAACTCGGCGCCCGCCTCCTGCTTCGCCTCCACTGCCCACGGCGCCACCTGCACCTTCATCTCCATCTCCTCCATCATCTGGTCCACCTGAGCGATTTCGGTTTCCAGCTCCCGGAGGTCCACCGTATCGATGTTGGCGTCGGCTTCGTATTTCATGTTTTGGACGCTCATCGCTCGAGCCGCTACAGTGGTGGTGCTGCCGGTCATTCCCGTCTGGATGAGGTGTCTGGTTGGCACTTTGAGAGGAAAATCCTGCCCTATCTCCAAAGACCGCTTCATGTCCACCTCCAGGAGCTCCATGCTGCTGGTGAAGAGCACCCAGAGGCGCTCGTACTCGGCTCGGTCATCTTTACTGATGCTTTTGTCCTTCAGGAGAGCGGTCAGTTTAGTCCTGTTGGCCACCGCCAGCTCCTGGGCTTTCTTTCGGGTCTTTTTAAGTTCCTCCCGGAGGTTTTGGGAATCCGACGTGCTCCCCAAAGCGGTGACCAGGTGCCTGTAGCAAGCGGTCACTTTATTGAGAGCGTCCAACATGGTCTTGCATTCATCCTTTCCCATGTTACACGATTCAGTAGTTTCTCACTAAAAAAATAATAATCCGAGGTTGGAGAAAAATTATTAAAAAATAATAATAATAAACGATGCGAGTGTCTCCTAGGCTAGTTTCCACAGAGGAGCAGCCGTACGACTGCACTCATCATCATCGCTCTCGTCATCTCAAATTCCTCACCATCCATGTTCCCTGTCAGAGAGCAGCAGTCGGGCTTATCACTAAATGGATCCCTAAACGGCTTTAGTTGCGCTGGCGGAGATTAGAAGGCTTCAGTGTGTCCGCTTCAGTAGCAAACGTCGCCTCTCCTCTTTTCTTGCCATCTGAACCATAACAGGTGTTCATTTTAGAACTCCGAATAGAACGTCTACCCCCATGACGTCACGTAAAGGCATTCCAAAAGAGTGCAATGTATACGGATTCTCCGAGGGCGGAATGTAAACAAAAGGTTCTGAGCGCGCGCAGCGTCTGTCGGTGTCTGTGATGATGATGCTGATGATGATGATGATGATGATGTCGAGCTTTTCAGACGGCGGAGATCTGCTATTCGTCCGTCAACGGCGATAAGAGTTTAAATACGAGTAAACGCTTGCCAGTGAAATAAAGCACTCACATCCTGGAAGATCAGCCAAAGCTGTCGCGATTGGTTGGCCGATACCATTTTATTGCGTTTTTATAGGTATCTCAGACGTATTTATAAACCGTGTTTGCTTGGACATTCATATTTAATGATCTGACAGCTTTGTTTTAAAATGGGTTATATTAGAAAATACTTAAAATCCCATACACAAATTAAAAATATATAAAATATGTCCTCATATAAAATAAAAAAACATTTAGACCTATTGACATAGTAATTTTGTATTGCATTGTATATGTGTATGAGTATCTTAATCGAAAATGTACTAACTAAAAATGTAATGTATGTAAAATATAGTTTTAATTACTATATGGGAAATACAAATGGCATTAATTAAAAAAAAAAAAACATTGTGGTTGGCAGATTTATTATGAATACATGTTAGCCTACTTATGCAAAATAAATATTCATAATCTCTCATGTGTAGGTTATTTTGTATCATAGTAATTTTCAAAATAAAACAAACACACATATTGATGTAGCAAATGTATTAAATGTAAAACAATAACAAACGTAAACACAAACGTGATAATCTCTGCATAAAATGATTTGAAATGGGATGTGTTATGAGATGTGAACTGTGTAGACTTTTCATTCATTTTCTTTTCGGCTTAGTCCCTTTATTAGTCTGGGGTCACCACAGCGGAATGAACCGCCAACTTATCCAGCATATGTTTTACGCAGCGGATGCCCTTCCAGCTGCAACCCATCACTGGGAAACACCCATACACAACGGACAATTTAGCTTACCCAATTCATCTGTACTGCATGTTTTTGGACTTGTGGGGGAAACTGGAGCACTGGGAGGAAACCCACACGAACACAGAGAGAACATGAAAACTCCACACAGAAATGCCAACTGACCCAACCGGGGCTCGAACCAGCGACCTTCTTGCTGTAAGGCGATTGTGCTACCCACTGCACCACTGTGCTGCCCCTGTGTAAACTTGATCAAAATTAATAAGAAAAACCTATTAGCATACCCAGGGGTGGATTTAGTGATTTGGGGGCCCGGAGCAATTCCAGCCATGGGGCCCTCTAAAATGCACCTTTTGTACTTTAATTTATTGTTGAATTATTTTGCTGTTTCTTATACATTTTCTACGTCTTATCTTATTTGCGCAAATGTAATAATTACAATCAAATTAACAATTTTTAGACCCTCACCGTACAAAATACGATAGAAAACAATGTTATATATAATTCATAGGTATAATTCTAGGTATTTATTTGGAGGCCCTCAGATTTCCTGGGGTCCTGCTGCTTAACTTGCTTATTGGTTAAATCTGCCCCTGAGCATACCGAATGTTTGCTAATATATTAATGAAACATATATGGTCTTAACATACAAACATTTTGAAATATTATAGATATATCTATGAATATATTACATTATAAATGCAACATATATGACAACACCACTTGATAAATGTAAATAATATAAAATACACATAGGGAAATTGTGCATCAAAAGATATTTTAATGTAAATTCAGCTCAAGTGGTTTTGAAACACCCTAAACTTGATCCCTGCTTGGAAGTGATGACGCTGAGTGGCTTATAGGGTTTATTTTGTTCACCAGCAAAGCTTACTTTTGGATTTAAGTCAACATAATACTGATTTTATATAAACTGACATATATACAAAACAAAAAAAATACCAATTAATAAAGTGTTGGATGAGTCACGGTTCCAGGAAGAGAGAGAGAGATGAGGGTAAACGTGATATTTATTCAAAATAATAATAAACAATAAGAAGGTTCAGATCAAACATCATCATTACCAAATATAACAAACAAACAAAACAGGTATAAACTTAGCTTCGGAAATAAAGATGATTTCGGATGAAGGCAGGATTGAGGATAAAGATTATTTCAGAGGAAGGCAGGATTGAGGAAGGGAATTGAGTCCGGTATCTAGCGAGTAGATCTGACCATGAGTGAGAGTGAGTCCTGGGTTTATATGGAGGTGAATGAAGATTGAAAACAGGTGCAGGTGGTGAACAGGAAACGGCGGGAAAACTAAACAAAAGGATCACATGATGAAAACACTTAACAGAACCCTGACAGGATGAGTGAAAATAGGTTAAATAATATTCTTGCTTGTGCTTAGTTAAGACATAATATATTAGGACTTGAATGAATATACTTTAGAAACATTAAATAAAGCATTACTTTCAAATCTGACATTCACAATGGCCAATGTTGACTGGACTAGTCATTCAATCATTCATTCATTTTCTTTTTGGCTTAGTCCCTTTATTAATCTGGGGTTGCCACAGCGGAATGAACCGCCAACTTATCCATCATATGTTTCACACAGCTTTAAATTTTAAGCTGAATCAAATTAACCTCATGAGTCATTTGAACTATATTATATTAAACTGACTTAAAACTAAATTAAAATTAAGTTAGAACATGATTAACTTATCTTAATAAGTTACAATTAACTAAAAACATATGTTGTCATGACTAATTGATCATATAGTTTTTTACAGTGTACAGTAATTGTGGGATTAGTAAAATTAGCGTTAAATCATTCATTCATTCATTCATTTTCTTTTCGGCTTAGTCCCTTTATTAATCAGGAGTCACCACAGCGGAATGAACCGCCAACTTATCCAGCATATGTTTTACACAGCGGATGCCCTTCCAGCTGCAACCCATCACTGGGAAACATCCATACACACTCATTCACACACATACACTACGGACAATTAAGCGCTACCCAATTCACATAACGCATGTCTTTGGACTTGTGGGGGAAACTGGATCACTTGGAGGAAACCCATGCCAACACGGGCAGAACATGCAAACGCCACACAGAAATGCCAACTGACCCAGCGACCTTCTTGCTGTGAGGCAATCGTCCTACCCACTGCACTACCGTGACGCCCTTGACTGGACTAATAAACACAAAATCCTTTTAAATGGGGAGTCAAGTTTAGGCCAAATAATTAAATAAAAATTCAATAAATATTTTGAAGAGAAAATGAAAACAATTCAGCATTAAATATTATGTGCTAGAATTCATTCATTCATTTTCTTTCGGCTTAGTCCCTGTATTCATCAGGGGTCGCCACAGTGGAATGAACCACCAACTTATCCAGCATATGTTTTACACAGCGGATGCCCTTCCAGCTGCAACCCAGTACTGGGAAACATCCATACACTCATTCACACACAAACACTACGGCCAATTTAGTTTATTCAATTCACCTATAGCGCATGTGTTTGGACTGTGGGGGACACCGGAGCACCCGGAGGAAACCCACGCCAACACGGGGAGAACATGCAAACTACACACAGAAATGCCAACTGAATGGACTCGAATCAGCGACCTTCTTGTTGTGAGGCAACAGTGCTAACCACTGAGCCACCATGTCACCATGTGCTAGAATAATAAACATATTATATTATTCCACGTGCATACTTTACCTCATGGGAACAAGTTGAATTGGAATAGCTACGTTTTTGAACAGCATAGAGTCTGTAGGGTATACCTTTTATTGCATTTTAAAATAAAAATTATGTACAAATATAAAAAAATTCTACATTCACTAAAACTAGAACATGATTTGAGATGACTCCAATCCACTGTATTTTAGAAATGAAGAGCAGTCCAGCATTGTATGATTTTCAGTTAAATAACTAGGCTTTGTTTTCTTTATGGGTCATTTTCACTTAATCACCATTGGCAACCACTCAACCATGTGCTACTTTCAAAAGCATCTCATTTCAGAACATCTTGTGCCAGATTGGGGCTCCCATCAACACACAGCCACTTGTTTGATATAATGACAGCAGAGTGTGTGTGTGTGTGTGTGTGTGAGAGATGTGCTGCTCTCCATGAGTACTTGAGCACTGATGCATGATATAGATTTCATAGACAGAAAGATTTACATAAACTGGTCATTTTGTCATCTATCTATCTATCTATCTATCTATCTATCTATCTATCTATCTATCTATCTATCTATCTATCTATCTATCTATCT
>CAIGQV010018227.1:5771957-5787134 GCA_903798115.1 Danio jaintianensis
AGAATAGAATAGAATAGAATAGAATAGAATAGAATAGAATAGAATAGTTCTATTAATGAATTACGGGGAGAAATACAATATAAACCTGTTTGGTTTTAAACATTCTTTAAAAAACACAATCAATCAAAAAAATATATATACAATACAAACTTAATGTTTTGCAGAAGCTGTTTGGTTATCAACAATCTTCAAAAAATGCAACAAAACATAGAATGGAAATGAACGGGAATTAAAACTATTTGGCTATAAGCATTTTTCAAAATATGGACAAAACCTAAACTTTCTGTTATCAATATTCTTCAAAATATGCACCAAAAATACAATGGAAGTTAATGGGAAATGAGACTGTTAGAATAGAATAGAATAGAATAGAATAGAATAGAATAGAATATTTGATGGGGGGGGAAATACAATAAAAACCAAAACTGTTGCAAAATATGCACTATAAATACAATGGAAGTCAATGGGAGCCAAACTAGAATAGAATGGAAGCTAAATCTGTTTGGCTATACCAGAATATTTCTAAATATGGACAAAAAACAAAATGTTCATTAAAATACAATGGAACTTAATGGGAACTACAACAGAATAGAATAGAATAGAATAGAATAGAATAGAATAGAATAATTACATTTATAAATAGAGAAAATACAATAAAAACCTAAACCGTTTGGTTATGACCAGAATTTTCAACATTTGGACAAATCAAAACTTATAGTACAAAAGGAAGTCAATGGGAACCACAAATGTTTAGTCTTCAAAATGTCTTCTTTCAGAAAAAATAAATAAATAAATAAATCATTTTTGAGTGAATCCTTTTTAAAAAGTACATCGACCTGAATTGCAGCATCCCGGTAAAGAAAGCCCAGTAAATGAACTAAGCAAAGGATGCCATTTCACTATGCAGAGCCAAAGAAGCAAAAAGAAGTGTGTTTATGGCCCCTCTGGGCACTTAAACATTTGCAGAAGCTTACATATTGATGAGAAACACAGAGCAGAGGAAGACATTCGCCCGTGAATGTTTCCTCTAGCAGATGCACACTGGATCAGACACTGAAAAAAACTGACAGGAGCACTAATGCAGTATAAAGTTGGTCTTTGGCTGAAGGGTCACCAGCCCAAACTGCAGGCTGATCTGCACATGCTGTAATCCAGATTACCAGGTTACTAAGGGCCCCTGGATTAACACTATAATGCTCACTAATGCGCCTTTTAATGGAAGCAGCCTTTTCCTCACTCTTCTTCTGACATCACTCATCATGTCAAATGGCTTCTTCGTGGCAGGCTTTTCAAAAGGGATGAAATACTTAAAGGGATAGTTCACTCAAAAATGGACATTTCCTCTCCATTTGCTCACACTCACGTGGAATTTCTTGAACACAAAACAAGACATTCGGAAGAATGTTGGCCGAAAAAAGAGCCATTGATACAGCACGGAAAATAAGTATTGAACACGTCACCATTTTTCTTTGATAACATATTTCTAAAGGTGCCATTGACTTGAAATTTTCCCCGGATGTTGGTAACAACGAAAGAAATCCATATATGCAAAGAAAACAAAACTAATTAGTTTACAAATGAAGTTATGCGTAATAAAATGAAACGACGCAGGGAAAAAGTATTGAACACATGAAGGAAGGGAGGTGTAGAAAGGCAGTGAAAGCCCAGACAGCAGCTGAAATCTCTCAGTAGTTCTTCAGCAACCCTCTGCCCTTTATCAGTGTAAATGAATATTAGCTGCTTCAGTCCAACATCTACATTACCAAGATGATGAAGATGAAACCAGAGTGGACATTTCAGCAAGACAATGATCCAAAACACAGCCAAGGAAACTCTCAAATGCTTTCAGAGAAAGAAAATCAAGCTGTGGAACGGCCCAGCCAATCACCTGACTTGAATCAAATAGAAAATACAAAATAAAGATCAGATTTGATAGACGAGACCCACAGAACCATCAAGATTTTTACATTCTGTTGATGTCTGTGAAAAACTCACAGTTGAGCAATGTATGTGACTTTATTCTCCATATGAGAGGCGTCTTTAAAAAAGCGTTTAATATAAAGTATTAAATACTTTTCAGTAGTTCAGTACTTTTACCTTGTGTCACTCTATTGTTATTACACATAAATCTGGTTCAGTTCCATGTCAACAGCTCCTTTAGAAATATTATTCCCAGGAAAAAGCAGGATGTGTTCAATAATTATTTTTCCCGCTGTATATACATTAGAAACCAAAAATACATTTGATACAACATTCTTCAGTATATCTTCCTTTGTGTTCAACAGAAGAAAGATAATAGTGAGTTGTTGTTTTTTTGGGTGAACTATCCTTTTAAGTGGAGGGTGAAGGATGAAGGAGATCAGCAACTAAAATCTGAATATGGTTTTTAGTCACTTAGAAATACAAAAATTAACACAAAATCAAGCATTGAAGCTAATTGTGTTAGATTTGAACTTTAACACAACATTTTGTCATGCAGTTGACAATAAAATCACGAATGTAATTACATACTTTTTTAAAAATATTAAAGTTATACGTATAAATTAAATCCAATATGCTTATTTAAGGGTGACACGGCGGCTCAGTGGTGTCGCCTCACAGCAAGAAGTTCTGGGTCAGTTGGCATTTCTGTGTGGAGTTTGCATGTTCTCTCCTTGTTGGCGTGGGTTTCCTCCGGGTGCTCCGGTTTCCCCCACAGTCCAAAGACATGCGCTATAGGTGAATTGAATACACTAAATTGGCCGTAGTGTATGTGTGTGAATGAGTGTGAATGGATGTTTCCCAGTACTGGGTTGCAGCTGGAAGGGTATCTGCTGTGTAAAACATATGCTGGATAAGTTGGCGGTTCATTCCACTGTGGCAACCTCTGATGAATAAAGGGACTAAGCTGAAAGAAAATGAATGAATGAATGCTTATTTAAAAATGTTTATATTTTACATTAAAAAAAAACAACATTTGTTAACACTTTATTGTAAGGTGTCCTGTTATACACTGTAACATATGGTCTGGGTGACAACAGAGTTGAGGGTCAAAACGCAGTTTATTACAGCTTAGTCAGGCAGGCAATGGTCAACAGGAACAAACAGTATCATGAAGGTAGTCAAAAGCGTAGTCGTGGTCACAGGCAGAGGTCAGTGCAGGCAGCAAACAGGACAAACAAAGAACAAAACAAGGGTCAGAAAACCCAGCAGGACTGGACTAGGAACAACATAGGCTCATTCCGAAAACGAGCCCTATATACGTTTCTGGAGATCGCAAATTATGTAGCCAGAAGTACGAGTGGCTGCATTTCGTCTTTAAAATGAACGCTACGGGGTGGTATGACGCCGTTCCTTGTCGCGCTTACCAGCTGACCACTTACCTCCGTATGGACGGCTTTGTTACCAGTTTGTCCAGTAGCTCGCCATGTATGTCGGCGGACTTGAGACGCAGAGAGGAGTTGACCACGACGATGGGGTTCGAGTCCTGCGAAGAACATTTCCAGAAAGCGGGTAAGACAAAAACAGAAGCCAAAAAATAAAATAAACAAGTAAATAACAGGGTGAGAATATGGTAAAATCTTAAAACGTGGTAAAAAAGGCGAGGGCTTTTATTTTTCTGGATTGCTTTTTAAAACTGTCGGTTTGGTTTAGGGAAGTGCGTGGGCGGGTCAATCGGTGCTTTTGAAAACACTATTGGTTGGGTTTAGGGAAGTGGGTGGGTGGGTCAATCGGTGCTTTTGAAAACACTATTGGTTGGGTTTAGGGAAGTGGGTGGGTGGGTCAATCGGGGCTTTTGAAAACACTATTGGTTGGGTTTAGGGAAGTGGGAGGGCGGGTCAATCGGTGCTTTTGAAAACACTATCAAAACTACAAAATCACTACAAAAAATGCAAAAAAAAACGTACCTTCTGGGAGGTATTTGGTGCTCTCCAGAAATGTATATAGCGGTACATTTTCAGAATGAGCCTGGGTTGACTAGGAAACGCTTCGTAAAGTTACAGGTAAACATACAACAAGACTCAGCAATGTGTGTGTGTGAGAAGTGAATATATAGTCCATGTAATCAGTCTATGATTCGTTTCCAGCTGTGTGTGTGCAATCATGGAGAGAACTGGAACAGGTGTGTGTGTGAGGTGCATGATGTGATTTGAAGTCCAGTTCCGTGACAGATTTGCAGTTCTCCAGCAATCTGCAACTGCTAGATCGCTGGTGATTGTGACATACATGTTCCATGTGCTAACTATAGTAATTACAATTACATAATTATATATATCTGCGTGCAACTAATGCTATATCTACCTTCCAACCCTATCAATATAGCAAGTACATGTAATTAATTAATATTTCTCAGTAGTAAAATAAATAGTTACACTCTAATAATGTAACCAACTGTTTTGTTTTAATTCACAATATGCAATATGTAATCAAATGTTTTAAAAGTATGTTAAATAACACATTATGCTGCATTTTCATATGTTTATACTGCAGGTTTTGCCACAACAGCATGTGTAGAATTGTTTCCATATGCAGTGATTCTAAACGTGAATCTTCTGTTCCTTGTTTTTTATTCAGACATCCACATAGGCTGCAGTGCATTTTTAGAGCTCCTTTGTGGAGGTTTTGAGAGTGCATTAAAAAGAAATGAGTGTTTTATCGGCAGGATATGAAGAAAAAAAATGGAACAGCACAGCAGCCGCCAGACGAAAGGAACGGTAAAAGGAGTGCTTGTCTTCTTTATTGAATTATTGATGCCGCACTCCACAGATTCACAGAGCCTGTAGTTCCAGGCACAGTCCTACACGCAACATCTGACCCGGCATAACCGCTGCTCACTAGTGCAAACCTTATGACGAGACTCATTCATTATAACTATTGTGCCCTCCACTAATATTGACACCCGGAGTAAATATTAGGAAAAATTAGGCTGTGAAGATATGTATAGATTTTTTTTCCTTCCTTCCTTATGGTTCCTTGTAGTTCCTCGTGCAGTATTTGCAATTTAGTTTTTTTTGTGTGTGTTTTAAGCACCATATTTAAGTGATCAACACTCTTCTTAATCTTTTGATTGATTTTAATTTTGCAGCAGAGCAGACAACTGTCAGACATTTTGGCCACAAGCATTCTTTAGTGAATCATATTGTGACGTTTCCCAAAATAAATGTTTTTTAAAAGGTCATTGTTTTTATAAAGGTCACAGGGTAAAAAGCCATATATCAGGTAATACTACTCACAAACTAAATTGTCAGTCAATCAATCAATCAATCAATCAATCAATCAATTTCAGCACAAAAACCAAAGATAATTCCAAACCCCTTTACACAACAAACACAACAACAGTTACGTCCCGATCAGTCTAGGGTTGGCGGAAACAATAACAAAAGTATAAATAAAATTTTTAAATAATAAATTTAGTGTTTTCCCCTTCTCTTGTTCCAGCTCACAATAACCACAACAGGTGTTTAGCAAGGAATAACAATGTTTATTTTTATAAAAAAGATCTCGGAAGCATCTCTTCGGAAGGGAATCCAGGCCAAAATAATAAACAAAAAGCAGTGGTGGAAAGAGTACTGAAAAATCATACTTAAGTAAAAGTACCATTACTTGCCTAAAAATGTAGTGCAAGTAGAGTAAAAGTATCTGTTGTAAATATTACTCAAAGTATGAGTAAAAAGTAGACCTTTCAAAAGTACCCAAGAGAAGTGAGTAGTGAGTATTACGCTGTAATGATGCATTTGATGCATTTACATGTAATTTGTCAATGTGTGTAAACGTAACATTCTGTAGTGCATTTAGTTATTGCCCAGCAGGAACACAACTTCATAAGACGTTAATATTATGTTAGATTTAGGTTGTGATGTCAGGTGAACAAAATTCAATGTCTAGCCAGCGTCTAAGGACAACGTTATTTTGATGTCCAATAACGACATCAAATGATGTTGATGTTTGGTTGATTTTAGGTTGTGAGAGAGAAAGTGACCAAAATCCAACGTCTTAAACCAACGCCACATTGACGTCAAATACTGACATTTATTCATCAGGTATGGAAACCAAATTTCAACGTCTGATAGACGTCATAGTGGTAGCATCCACACAACGTCAAGTTGTAACATCATTAGATGTTGATATTTGGTTGATTTTAGGTTGGACGTTGGACATTGACGTCAGCCTGACGTTGGGTTCTGATGTCAACCCGATTTCCATTTCCAAACACACCCACGACATTGGGGTATAATGTCAATCTGACGTCATGTTGACGTCTCGTGTCTGATGGGTGTTTAAGGCCATTTTGTCATACAGTAAACATTCGTCATCTTCTCATCAGTGACATGCATCTAAACAGTCTCTGGGTCATTGCGTGTAAAGATTTTGGACATCTTGGACTTTTAATGCTTCCAAACAGTTTGCTGCAACAAACCAGGAGAAAACGGGATTTCAAAGTAAATGGCGACTCCCAACCTACAACTTTAATTATCCAAAAATAATATATGGTTTAATATAAGTGAAAACAAAGCACACAGGCTCTAATGAAATATGGTGAGCAGTTAGAAAAGAAATAAAGATTTCTAGGAGTCACACCACACTAATGCAACAGATAATCTGGGGCAGGAGATAGGAGACACTCGGAACAACAGCTCAGATGACGACGAAGCTTTGCGGCCTGCACCAAGCAGAAAAGTCCGTCCTTTGTTCCCCCTTCTCCGCTTTTATACGCTTCCGCTCGCAACACAGCTGGATCCAATCAAGCGCAGCTATAGAGAGGGAGAGAGAGAGAGAGAAACCTGCACATGCTCCACAGCGCGCAACACGACATCAGATACTATATGTTGTGCAGCTAATAATTCAGAAGGGTTAATAATTCAGACTTCAGCTGTATACTCCCTTTACATAATTTACTCTAAATTCACCAAAATCTCTGTCTTGATACGTTCTGTGTTTGCATTATGAACCATGATTTCTCTCTAGTGAAAGGGATCATCTGGATGGAGACGAAACATCTGCCAGCGCCAGTTTTAGCACTAATCCGATCTCATCTTCACCCGCAGAGAGCTGAGAACTTGAGGTGAGAGTGAAACCCTCCTCCATACATCCACTGCTCCTCTTACAGCACACGGATGTGGTTTTATCTCGCATCAATCCAGTCACATGACAAAAGATTTTCAAGCGCAGCCTATACTTAGTAACACATCTAAAGGTTTGTTAAGCTCTGAATCAGCGGGAATTCAAAATGTGCTTTATTATGCAAGATTTATAAATGCATGCTTTTTTCCACAAAGGTCAGAACCACATAGGTTACTATAAATTATTCCAGTTAAAGGGGACCTATTATGCCCCTTTTAACAAGATGTAAAATAAGTCCCTAGAGTGTGTTTGTGAAGTTTCAGCTCAAAATACCACACAAATAATGTTATATAACTTTTTGAAACTGCTTCTTTTAGGCTTTGATTCTAATTGTGCGGTTTTGGTGACTGTCGCTTTAAATTCAAATGAGATTGTGCTCTTTTCAAAAGAGGACGGAGCTATAAGCGCCTATTTATCAGCATAGTGGCAGATTCAAAGCTAGTGCTTCTCACTCAGGGCTGTTTATGCTAATGAGGGGGAGATGTTCACTAATGGGCGGGGCTTTCCCCCTCTGATGACACGTACAAAAGGGAGAATGTCAATCAAAGTGTTTCTGAAGACTTATTTAGTGTTATTAAAGGCTGGATATATATAACACTGCACCCTTATAAAAAAAAGTGATTTTCGCATAATAGATCCCCTTTAAGTTAATCATGTTTCAACTGATTTTTTTTAAGTTACACAAGGTTTAATTTGATTTAACTTTAAAACCAAAGGCACCAACTTGTTTTCTTAAAGGAAATGAAGCCACTTTTTTTGGTGAAAAAAAAGGCACAGTTCACCCCAAAACTAATATTTACTTGCCTTGAGTATTAGTTTCTTTAAACCAGAAAATCAGAGCACATCACACCTGTCCTCAGGTCTTTACACTGGCTCCCAGTTACATTCAGAATAGATTTTAAAGTATTATTACTTGTCTATAAATCACTAAATGGCCTAGGACCTCAATACATTACAGATATGCTCACTGAATACAAACCTAATAGATCACTCAGATCTTTAGGATCATATAAACTAGAAACTCCAAGAATTCAGTCAAAGCAGGGTGAATCGGCCTTCAGCTACTGCTCCCCCGCTGCTGGAATCAGCTTCCACAAATGATCAGATGTGCTCCAACATTAGGCACATTCAAATCAAGACTGAAAACACAGAATCTGTTTAGCTGTGCCTTTACTGAATGAGCACTGTGCTACGTCCGACAGATCCCACTATTATGTCTTTCTTTTCATTTTCATTCTTTTATAACCTGTTTTAACACATTTTAATATTTTTATCTGTTTTTAATCACTTTTATTATTTTATTTTTAATTTTTTTCTACTTGTCTTTTTTATTCCTGTTTATGTAAAGCACTTTGAATTGCCACTGTGTGTGAAATGTGCTATATAAATAAATTTGCCTTGCCTTGCCTTGCCATGCCTTGCCTTTATGAGTTTCTTTTTTCTGTTGAACACTATATACGATTTCGAATATATATTGAATGTTGAAGAAAGCTGAAAACCTTAGCTGACTTCCATAGT
This sequence comes from Danio jaintianensis, assembly GCA_903798115.1. Classification (NCBI taxonomy): domain Eukaryota; kingdom Metazoa; phylum Chordata; class Actinopteri; order Cypriniformes; family Danionidae; genus Danio; species Danio jaintianensis. The sequence goes on from CAIGQV010018227.1 coordinate 5,780,577, forward strand.
AAGAAAAGCAAATGGAAGTCAATGGATACAGGTTTCAGCTTTCTTCAAAATATCTTCTTTTGTGTTTAACAAAATTAAGAAACTCCGCGTAAATGATCTTCGTAAAAATCCGCGTAAAAGAATTTCATTTCATCTTCATTTTCATTTTTGGGTGAACTGCATAATCCATATATGGAGAACAATGATTTTCAAATCTGAGTCTATTGATTTGGTTTTGACAGAAACCTGTCATTTTAAAGGGTCTTGGAATTTTTTTATTTATATTTTTTAATGTTTCTTGAGGTTTACTTTTTATATCAATATTGTATTTTTTTTCCCTTTTTAATGAGCAAAACAAATAGAAATTATTCCTGTGATGCAAATCTGAATTTTTAGCATCAGCATCACATGTTCCTCAGAAATCATGTTCATGTTCTTCAAATCATGTTCCTCTTGCCGTTTCTATGAGGGAATGATGTGCATAAGAAAGCCCCGCCCCCTACTCAATATTCCATTTCAGTTAGAAGTACAGCAACATACTAAAAATAAAAGTCTCAGCAGCTTCTGTTTAAGACCTTAATAACTTCAATATCTTACACTGTAATAACCTAATAACATACACTGTATAATGCAGGGTTGCAGGGTTCCACACAATTCATTTATATTGTCCGATTAAGCTAACTTTACAGATTTAACAAATTTAAGTGGATTGAACGTAAAAAAAAGTTGTCCCAATGAAATCTCAAGTATTGTGTTGTTAAGTTTGAACATTCATTCATTCATTTTCCTTCGGCTTAGTCCCTTATTTATCAGGGGTCACCACAGCGGAATGAACCACCAACTATTCTGGCATATGTTTTATGCAGCGGATGCCCTTTCAGTCGCAACCCAGTACTGGGAAACACCCATACACTCTTACATTCACACACACACACAATTCACCTGTAGCGCAATAGCGCATGTGTTTGGACTGTGGGAGAAATCGGAGCTCCCGGAGGAAACCCATATTAACACAGGGAGAACATGCAACACACAGAAATGGCAACTGACCCAGCCGGGACTCGAACCAGTGACCTTCTTGCTGTGAGGCGACAGTGCTAACCACTGAGCCACCGTGTTGCCCACTTTGAAACACACCATCTATAATAAGAAAAGTAAACCACACATGGCTGCAAAATAAATAAGTAAATAAAATAACAAATCAATTTACATAACTCCAAGCTAGCAGTCTGAGAGACCATAACAAAACCTGAAATATTAATTCAGAGGCAAAGTATGATGCAAGTGTCACATTACTCAAGAACTGTCACTCAGATTATTCACAGTAAAAATGACAAGCCTCTCATGGCATTAAATGAAAAGCTGAATATGAAACCTTACGCTTTTTCATTTCTTGCGCAGAGAATTAACTTTGGCTCTTGTTTGAGTTTGGATTTATAAAAGCTTTTAAAAAATAATTAGCTCTGAGTCCTTTCTGTTTTTTCCATTGCGATGGGGTTTGTGGCATTAGTGGGATGTTTAATAATTCAGGTTTAGTCAAAGATGTTTTGTGGTGTACATCTGAGTCATTATGAGCTGCTCTCAGTCTGGCCGGATGACAGAATCATTTGCACCTCAATGCACTTCACTATACTACAAGAGGCTGAAAACAAAAGAGCTGGCCTTAATTTCACACTTCACAAGATTTTAGCATAATTGCAACGTAATTCAATCTTTTTAATTGAAAAATGACATTTGGTCACATCTGAGAAATGAATAGTTTGATTGTATGTTTGTTTCAGGAAATAAAGCTTTGAATTAAAAAATTTAAAGGTACTTCTCCTGAAGTATAGGTTTGCATGCATTAGCTTGATGCATAAACTATTTATTAATTTATTAATTTATTAATTTTTATTTATTAATTTTTATTTATTAATTTATTAATTTATTAATTTATTAATTTTTATTTATTAATTTATTAATTTATTAATTTATTAATTTATTAATTAATTAATTAATTTATTTATTAATTAATTAATTAATTTATTTATTTATTAAGTTTGTTTTATTTATTTGTTTGTTTATTTATTTTATTTATTTGTTTGTTTATTTGTTTATTTAAATTTTTAATTAATTAATTAATTAATTAATTTATTTATTTATTTATTTATTTATTTATTTATTTATTTATTTATTTACTTATTTATTTGATTCATTAAATTCCTCTAACAAGTATTTTCCAAATAAGGATTTTTAAGTTTTATTTTAGAGATTTAATATTCAAAATTGAATCATCAAAAAATTATCGTAGAAGAATCGTTTTTGTTTGAAAATTTATTAAACTTGTAATTTATATTTAAATGTAAAATTATTTTAATATTATAGTAGCCTAGTAAACTTAAAATATAATATAATATAATATAATATAATATAGGGCTGGGTGACGCGGTGGCACAGTGGGTAGCACAATCGCCTCACAGCAAGAAGGTCGCTGGTTCAAGCCTCGGCTGGGTCAGTTGGCATTTCTTTGTGGAGTTTGCATGTTCTCCCCGTGTTCGGGTGCTCCGGTTTCCCCCACAAGTCCAAAGACATGCGGTATAGGTGAATTGGGTAAGCTAAAATTGTCCGTAGTGTATGTGTGTGAATGAGTGTGTATGAATGTTTCCCAGTGATGGGTTGCAGCTGGAAGGGCATCCGCTGCATAAAACATATGCTGGATAAGTTGGCGGTTCATCCCGCTGTGGCGACCCCAGATTAATAAAGGGACTAAGCCGAAAAGAAAATGAATGAATGAATGAATGAATATAATATAATATAATATAATATAATATAATATAATATAATATAATATAATATAATATAATAGGTTGCTGGTTCGTGTCCCGACTGGATCAGTTGGCACTTCTGTGTGGAGTTTGCATGTTCTCCCCATGTTGGCGTGGGTTTCCTCCGGGTGCTCTGGTTTCCCCCACAGTCCAAAGACATGCACTATAGGTGAATAAACTAAATTGGCCGTAGTGTATGAGTGTGTGTGATTGTGAGTGTGTATGGATGTTTCCCAGTACTGGGTTGCAGCTGGAAGGGTATCCGCTGTGTAAAACATATGCTGGATAAGTTGGCGATTCATTCCGCTGTGGCGACCCCAGATGAATAAAGGGACTAAGCGAAAGAAAATAAATGAATAATATAATATAATATAATATAATATAATATAATATAATATAATATAATATAATATAATATAATATAATATAATATAATATCTTTTGTATTCAGTTAAATTATGATGAATTATAGTCTAATCTATGACTAATATAAATATTATTGTCAAATACTAATATTATTGTACAATGTTACTAAAATTTAAATTAATATATTTTATGTTTACAAACTCTCAATAATGGGCGACGCGGTGGCGCAGTGGGTAGCACGTTCGCCTCACAGCAAGAAGGTCGCTGGTTCGAGCCTCGGCTGGGTCAGTTGGCATTTCTGTGTGGAGTTTGCATGTTCTCCCCGTGTTCGCGTGGGTTTCCTCCGGGTGCTCCGGTTTCCCCCACAAGTCCAAAGACATGCGGTATAGGTAAATTGGGTAAGCTAAAATTGTCTGTAGTGTATGTGTGTGAATGGGTGTGTATGAATGTTTCCCAGAGATGGGTTGCAGCTGGAAGGGCATCCGCTGCGTAAAAACATATGCTGGATAAGTTGGCGGTTCATCCCGCTGTGGCGACCCCAGATTAATAAAGGGCCTAAGCCGAAAAGAAAATGAATGAATGAATGAATGAATGAACTCTCAATAATTAAAAAATCATATATTAAATGATTATATATTTTTAAAAGTCTATATGAATTATAGGTTTTAAAATGTACAACCCCCACAAATAAGTATTTATTTAATATTTTATTGATTTATTTTGCTTTAAAAAATCACTTGACATTAATAAGAATTAGAACATAACATTTATCTTAACAAATATTTTATAATTAATTTAGTATTATTTTAGACTTATTCATAACCTCTGTTCAGGTTTTTATAACATTCATGTAATGTATATGGCCCTAAGAAACACAACATGTAAATATGAGAGTGATATTGCTAATATAGCGTGATGATATGATGGTGTTTTCGCATGTGGTGTGTGCGTGTGTGTGTGTGTGCGTGTGTGTGTGTGTGTGTGCGTGTGTGTGTGTGTGTGGTGGATGAGCTTTTCTCTGATCTGAAATGCACTGTGGATCATGTTGAGTTAAGCTCAGCTGCTGCTCATTGGTGAGAAGAGATGCAGTCTGGGAAACGGAGAGAAGCTTCGGCTCCAAGCTTCAGCCTTTAATCTGCTTTAGGCTTCTGCTAGTGCGTGCCTGTTTATTTTTATTTGTTTATTTATTTATTTATTTATTTATTTGTCGGGCAGACGGCTGGAATTGAGGATCACTGTTGGGCCTCACAGTGTGGAGGTGTTTACCAGGAAATGCTTTTAAAGGAAACCTGATGAAGCATTAAAGCGAGACAAAACACAGATTTTCATGCACCTGTCAATTCAGATTTTTTTGGCTCTTTTTAAAGTGTTTTTTTTATGCATAATGCAAAGAAAACAACAAAAATATAATTTTAGTAGTTTCTTCTGTTGCACTTTATGAATATGTGTCTGTAGATTTCTATTACACTACATATTTTAAAGACTGTTTTCTCAAACTGATTATAAAAATAAATCTTCTGAATATAAAAATAAATCTCCACTTCAACAGATCTTCACATATTCTGAAGGATTTTACAGAGGTATATTTTGTACACAATTTGCTAGATAGTGAAAGTTTACAAAAATTGGGCCTTATTTTTATTTTATTTTATTTTATTTTATTTTCGGCTTAGTTCTTTTATTAATCTGGGGTCGCCACAGCGGAATGAACCGCTAACTTATCCAGCACATGTTCTACGCAGCGGATGCCCTTCCAGCTGCAACCCAGTACTGGGAAACATCCATACATACTCATTCACACTCATTCACACACATACACTACGGACAATTTAGCTTACCCAATAATTCACCTATACAGCATGTCTTTGGACTTGTGGGGGAAACCGGAGCACCTGGAGGAAACCCACACCAACACGGGGAGATCATGCAAATTTCAGAAATGCCAACTGACCCAGCCGAGGCTCGAACCAGCGACCGTCTTGCTGTGAGGCGATGGTGCTACCCACTGCGCCACCGTGACACCCTTTATTTTATTTTATTTTATTTTGTTTTTGTAATTTTTTATTATTATTTTATTCTATTTTGTTTTGTTTTGTTTTGTTTTATTTTATTTTATTTTATTTTATTTTATTTTATTTTATTTTATTTAGTTTTATTTGATTTTTTTATTATTTTTTATTTTTTGTTTCATTCAGCGCTACCCACTGCGCCACCACGCTGCCTATTTTTTGTTTCATTTTATTTTATTTTGTTTTGTTTTATTTTATTTTTCATTATTTTATTTTATTTTGTTTTGTTTTATTTTGTTTTAATTTAATTTAATTTATTTTGTTTTATTTAATTTTGTTTTATTATTTATTTTTTATTATTTATTTTTTATTTTAGTTTGTTTTATTTTTATTTTATTTTTATTTTTTAAAATATTTTATTTTGTTTTGTTATTATTATATTTTTATGAATTATTATGAATTATTATTTTTATTTATTTTTATGAATTGTTTTATGAATTATGGAGTGATCAAATATAGACTCCCAAAATCAACTCTTAAAAAACTTTGTAATATGTCAAAAAAGGTGGAAGAAAGAAGAAGAAGAAACGAAGAGGGAAAACAAGAGTCTCTGACCTAACTTCATCTTATTGCACTAGAAGTATATGCAACTTAGAAAAACAAATCTCATTTGCATAATACAATCCTATAAAAATTGTAGTATAAACTAATGTGGCATTTTTAATACAATAAAACAATTGGGTAAGTGTGGTAAAAATTACACAAGTTTCGTTAAAAGGTGAACAAGAGGTGAAGGTAAAAGAGTGGAGGTCTGTTGCGCCACCCAGTGGTCAAGTATAACATCACAAGCAGAGGCCTTTTCTTTTTATTGCCAGTTGAATTATTATTGTCTATATTTCATTCATTTTCCTTCGGCTTAACTTTTATATTATATTATATTATATTATATTATATTATATTATATTATATTATATTATATTATATTATATTATATTATATTATTCATTCATTCATTTTCTTTTCGGCTTAGTCCCTTTATTAATCAGGGGTCGCCACAGCGGGATGAACCGCCAACTTATCCAGCATACTTTTTACACAGCGGATGCCCTTCCAGCTGCAACCCATCACTGGGAAACATTCATACACACTCATTCACACACATACACTACGGACAATTTTAGCTTACCCAATTCACCTATACCACATGCCTTTGGACCCGGAGGAAACCCACGCGAACACGGGGAGAACATGCAAACTCCACACAGAAATGCCAACTGACCCAGCCGAGGCTCGAACCAGCGACCTTCTTGCTGTGAGGCGATTGTGCTACCCACTGCGCCACCACGTCGCCCGATATTATATTATATTATATTATATTATATTATATTATATTATATTAT
>CAIGQV010018227.1:5787144-5797302 GCA_903798115.1 Danio jaintianensis
ATATTATATTATATTATATTATATTATATTATATTATATTATATTATCCCCGGCTGGGTCAGTTGGTGTTTCTGTGTGGAGTTTGCATGTTCTCCCCGTGTTCGCGTGGGTTTCCCCCATAAGTCCAAAGACATGCGCTATAGATTGGGTAGGCTAAATTGTCCGTAGTGTATGTGTGTGAATGAGTGTGTGTGGATGTTTCCTAGTGATGGGTTGCAGCTGGAAGGGCCTCCTCTGCGTAAAACATATGCTGGATAAGTTGGCGGTTCATTCCGCTGTGGCGACCCCTGATTAATAAAGGGACTAAGCCGAAAAGAAAATGAATGAATGAATGAATGAATATCATATTATATTATTCATTCATTTTCCTTCGCTTAGTCCCTTTATTCATCAGGGGTCACCACAGTGGACTGAACCGCCAACTTCCTGCTGTCCTTCCAGCTGCAACCCAATTCTGGGAAACATCCATACACTCTCGCATTCACACACATAAACTACGGCTAATTTCATTCATTCATTCATTTTCTTTTCATTCATTCATTCATTCATTCATTCATTTTATTTTCGGCATATAGTTCCTTTATTCATCAGAGGAAACCCATGTTAACACGGGGAGAACATGCAAACTCCACACAGAAATGGCAACTGACCCAGCCAAAATTAATATAATATAATATAATATAATATAATATAATATAATATAATATAATATAATATAATATAGGGCGACACGGTGGCTCAGTGGTTAGCACAAGGTCGCTGGTTCGAGTTCCAGCTGGGTCAGTTGTCATTTCTGTGTGGAGTTTGCATGTTCTCCCTGTGTTGGCATGGGTTTCCTCCGGGTGCTCCGGTTTCCCCCACTGTCCAAAGGCATGTGGTATAGGTGAATTGGGTAAGCTAAATTGTCCGTAGTGTATGTGTGTGAATGAGGGTGTATGGATGTTTCCCAGGGTTGGGTTGCAGCTGGAAGGGGGATCCGCTGTGTAAAACATATGCTGGATAAATTGGCGGTTCATTCCGCTGTGGCCACCCCAGATTAATAAAGGGACTAAGCCGAAAAGAAAATGAATGAATGAATGAATGAATGAATGTATAACTTATAGGCTTTAGTTAAAAACATTTTATTTAAAATTTTAAACCTTTTTTAAAAACTTCCATAGATAAGTTTTATTTATTTCTTTTTCTTGAAAATATTTTTTGACATTAATAAGAATTACAGAACTAATAATTATATAATTGTATATCATATGATTAATATAATAATATATATATATATTTTTAGTTATCATTTCAAAACAGCAGTATTCAAATATAATTTCAAGCTCCAAAACTGTTTAAATACTTGACTAATATGCTCTGCATCACATGACCTGAAATAATAATTAACATGTCATTCATTAACCACTATCTAGAAAATTGAGTACAGCTGAAAATGTCACTTTTTATTCATTTAAAGCAACAAGTCTTGAATCCACATTACAGCACACGATATTAATTTTGCTCTCCCTCTCTCTCTCTTCATAAAATAATAATAATCCTATATTTTCCGTAGAGACCGAAAGTGAGCAGAGGCCCCTGGAGGAGCTCATCATTAAAGCCATTAACTCCCTCTGCAGTTCTGCTGTCGGCCTGCAGGGGTCAGAGGCGCGACGGCGTGCGCACGGGCCCGTCACTCAGCACACAGCAGAAGCAGCAGAAATAATGATCGCTCTGGACCCCGGAAGTGTGTGTGACCCTCATCTTTATTTCTCACCCATGAAAGCCTTCAAAAAGCCCCAGAAATGAAATGATAGATTTACATTTGCCAGTCGCTCATCTGAGAATCTCAGCTGGAGGGTAAAATCTCATTTCGGAGGCGGTAAGTGAAAGTACGAGCTCAGATAAAGAAAGTGAATCATGGTGGTGTTTGTATGGCTGCGATTTATTGATCAGTCCGATTTAAGTGTGTTGTACTGATTTTTCATTAGACTGTTAAAGCAATTCAATACTTAATAACTAATAAATGTGTTGTGTTAAAGTCATGCTGGAGATTTTATAGCTAAATGCTGTGTTAGATACTCAGGGTGTGACGGAAGATTAGATTGAGAAGGAGATAAACAAGAAGAGCAGCGTTTTATGATGGTTTACAAAATAACAACAACACACTGAGTTTGTGTCTGTTTACTATGGTAAGCTTCTCGAAGCTAATATTTGACCAGAACGTATTTCCTCAGAAGCTACACTGCAAAAATGCTTTTCTTACTTAGAGTTTCTGTCTTGTTTCTAGTCCAAATATCAAAAAATACTGAAATCAAGAAGCTTTTTCCAGACAAGCAAAAGAATTGAGGTAAAGTTGGTTTTATATTAGCACATTCATTCAGTGACAACTTGTGACATGCTCCCTATAATGTTTACCATGGTACTTTGAATATTCGGTATGAAATCACACGTAAGTATGACTTCAGAACAACATTAGCACTATTTAATTGACTGAACAATGCTGTACTTTGATAGTCATTGGCTGCTAATATGATTTCCCTATTCAGAATTTGCAAAGAATACTTTTCTGAATCTAAAATATTAAGGAGAAAGTCCAAATGTGTTAATATAAAACCAACTTTACCTCAATAGCAAAAGATATTGTCTTGCTTTAAGTTATAATATACCGAAATTAAGTGACTTTTTCTGTAAAACAAGCGAAATAATCTTGTCAAAACAAACAAAAAAAAAACTAGAATATTTTGCTTGTTTCAAAGAAAAACTCACTTAATCTTGACATATTATTTCTTAAAACACAGCAACATTTTTTGCTTGTCTAGAAAAAGCTTCTTGATTTAAGAATTTTTCGATATTTGGACTAGAAACAAGACAAAAACTCTAAGTAAGAAAAGCATTTTTGCAGTGTTTCACTTGGTGTATGACTGAGAGAGTTAATGGCAGTGTATTTTATTTCCATTTTCTGTTTATATGTTTTGATATCAGGGCAGGATTTATTCATTAATTTATTATTGCTTGTTATAGCTTATTCAGGAAATATGATAGTATCTGTCACAGAAGAAGAAACTTAAACTAAGGTTTATTAAACAGCTTTTAGACCCGTAAGTCAGAATCTGTTCACAAATTTTATATATGAAGAATTTAATGTGGGCGGCACGGTGGCTCAGTGGTATGCACTGTCGCCTCACAGCAAGAAGAAGCAAGTTCGAGTCCCTGCTGGGCCAGTTGCCTTTTCTTTGTGGAGTTTGCATGTTCTCCCCGTGTTTGCGTGGGTTTCCTCCGGTGGGTGCTCTGGTTTCCCCACCAGTCCAAACACGTGCGTTATGGGTGAATGAATAAACTAAATTGGCTGTAGTGTGTGTGAATGAGTGTGTAGGGGTGTTTCCCAGTACTGAGTTGTGGCTGGAAGGGCATCCGCTTCGTAAAACATGCTGGATAAGTTGGTGGTTCATTCTGCTGTGGCGACCTCTGAAATAAAGCCAAAGGAAAATGAATGAATGAAGATTTTAATGGTGTAGTTTAAATTATGAAGGTAAAATTATGGAATATGGAATGGTACACAAACTTTAGGAGGACGTTTTTAACCTTTTGAAGCTCTTATTTCATTTTTTACTACAAATTTGGAATGGTGCAAAACATGCTAAGGGTTTTGGCATGTGCTATGCAAATAATAATAATAGATGTGAAAATATATATATTTTTAATTCATTTTATTATTCATATTTATATGAATATGAATAGATATATTCATTTTTTGGAATTACAATCCTAAAACCAAAGCCATTTTGTTACAATAAATGTGATAAGTATAAAATATATTAAATTGAATTCAGCTAGTTTCACAGTACATATTTCAGTTTTTCTTTTAGTCTATAATGTCTAATATCTGAAACTAATATAGAATAAAAATAACACCTAGGCCTAATAATTCTATCAAAATCTGTGTCAGTGCAACAAACACGCAGATTAACATCGTATAGATTTCATAACCTTGTGTTAATTTATTTTGTTACATATTTATTCATGATTTAAAAGACATTGTTTAATTCCACATAGGAATTAATGACATCAACATTTCAAGTAATTTCCCCATAGAAAGTAGTTGACCAGAAATAATAACATAAAAATCAGAATTATGAAAATTTATAAAAATATCAGCATAAAACTGGGCTGTTGCTTTATTTGAACCAGATATATTTTAGCTTGTTTGTCATTTTAAGGCTAGGATTCAGGCTAGGCTTGGTAACATGTAGAACTTTGTTTAGCACTTTATTTAAATGATTATTTGCGTTTTAAATTTCATTAACTTGATTTGTCAATGACTTACAGGGATAGTTTGACTGAAAATTACAATGACGCCATACTTTTCAATGTGTTTAAACAATAACTTGGATGAATGTTAAGATTCTTATAATGAATTTCAACTTAAACCAAAAAAATCTTATTTTAAGACTTCTAAGGAAGCTGACTAATAGGCTTCAGAGTAGGCTTTGTAAATAGCTATTGCTTAAAATATATTTAAAAGATTACTTGCATTTTAGACACGAAGAAAGGTAATTATCCATAAAACTGAAAATACTATGAGCACACACGCACACACACACACACACACACACTGTTTGTGCGTTGCCCCGCTTACTGACACGCTTTCCTTTCCTGTTGTAAGTTTGATCACTTCTACCATGACTCTCGGTTTGTGTTTGTCCTCGACAGGCTCCAGACTGTGGATGCCATTGAATTCAAACCCAGTGGGGTTCGAGAGGATGTCATTGTGAGGGACGCACTGTGTGGTGAGTCAATTCTACTTATTAAAATCGTATCATTTGAACAAACCCATTCACTTCAGTTTGTAACTTATACCAGAATATAAAGTACATTTAATGCAAAAGTTCATTAAAGGCATATTTTTATTGTCAGTTTTTGGCAGTGAGCACACACACAAACCCCCCTTTTTCGTCTGTTTGGCCTTTTGTTTTGTAAGCGATTTGCATCTCAATAGTATTTATGTAAATAAGATGCTAAGTTTCAGGCCAAGTCCAAGACTGAAACTTCTGCCATGTTTCTTTAGCAAAAGACTGTAGATTGGGAGTGGCGTTTCTGTGATACCAGGACTGAAAATAGTTCACAATCTTAACACTGTAAAAGTGATTCAAGCTGACATGGCCCGCAAGCCTTTTACACACATTTTAATTACAAAACACTGTGAGGTTTCTTAGGTTTTCCTTCTCTTTATTTGTGTTTGTTTATTTGTTGCAGTTTGATTTTGGGGAGATTTGAAATATTATTACAATATTTTATGTTATTATTAAATTTTATTATATTGTTTAGATTGAAGCTCATGAATCAAAATACACAGATGTTTTAGATTTGTGTAGATCTTTGATTTTAATAAAAAATACAGTTATATAATATAATATAATATAATATAATATAATATAATATAAATCTCTCAAATTCAAATGAGCTTTATTCACCTTACTCTTCGTGTACGAGCGGGCGTGCAGCCATTTGAATCTTTTTGGCTTGAGACTTCTGGTCTCATTCACTTCCATTCATTTTTAGACTTTAAAAACAGCTTGTTACGCTGCTTGATGTTGCTAACTGATATTCTTTTATTATGTGTCATTAAATTATAAACTTTTTTCATTGTTTATGTATGTGCAATGCTTTGGCAAATGTATAGTATAGTGATAAAATAGTATAGTGATTTATACATATACAGTGCATAACATATATGAGTATACCCCTCACAAATCTCTCATTTAGATTAATATTTTCTATAGGAAGCTTTACAATATTATATTGGTGCATATACAGTACATTAGTCAGTACTGAAGCCAAATCTGGAGCTAATCTAACAAAATAACTTATGATAATGGCCCAAAATTAGTACACCCAAATTTATATGTTCGGGAAAAATATTAAATAATATTTTTTTAAAAGAACAAAATTCAAGAGAAACAAAAAATGAAATTGAAAAATTGTAGTCTGTATTTTTTCCCCAATATTTTGCATGAATTTAAATGTATAATTTTTCTATTTCTAAAGATGTTCAGTGACTAAAATATTATTTTAATAAATATATCCGTTTAATAAATATGTTTTGTTCAAACGCACCAATATATATTACCTGTATTCACTGAGCAACGGATAAAAATATTCATTTTCAAAATAGGGTGTACTCATTTATGTTGAGCGCTGTATATATATATATATATGAACACACACACACACACACGTTTGTTTTTGTGAAAAGTGGGTACATTACATAGGTTTCCATTGATTTTATACAGCACAAACCGTATTTTGTATTGCCCTAACCCCACCCTACCCCTAAACCCAACCATCACAGGAAACGGTGTACAGCTTTACTCTCTGATTAAACTCATTCTGTGTGATTTATAAGCTTTTGGAGAAAGGAGGACATCAGCAATGTCCTCATATTTCACCTCCTTTTTGTAATACCTGTCATACCTATGTCATTATACAGATTTGTGTCCTGACATGTCACAAAAACACGTATACACACACACACACACACATACATACAATTGAAGTCAGATTTATTAGCCCTCCTGAATGATAAGCCCCCTTGTATATTTTTTCCCCAATTTCTGTTTAACAGAATGATTTTGTCAACACATTTCTAAACATAATAGTTTTAATAACTCATTTATAATAACTGATTTCTTCTATCTTTGCAATGATGACAGTACATCATATTTGACTAGCTATTTTTCAAGATACTAGTATTCAGCTTAAAGTGACATTTTAAGGCCTAACTAGGTTAATTAGGCAAGTTAGGGTAATTAGGCAAATCATTGTACAGTCGTGGCCAAAAGGTTTGAGAATGACATAAATATTGAAAATTGGAAAAGTTGCTGCTTAAGTTTTTATAATAGCAATTTGCATATACTACAGAATGTTATGAAGAGTGATTAGATGAATTGCATAGTCCTTCTTTGCCAAGAAAATGAACTTAATCCTGAAAAAACCTTTCCACTGCATTTCATTGCTGTCATTAAAGGACCTGCTGAGATCATTTCAGTAATCGTCTTGTTAACACAGGTGAGAATGTAGACGAGCACAAGGCTGGAGATCATTATGTCAGGCTGATTGGGTTAGAATGGTAGACTTGACATGTTAGCATGTTAACTTGACATGGCAGCAGGCAGGTGTGATGCAGGCAGACAGACTTTTGGAAGATGGCCTGGTGTCAAGAAGGGCAGCAAAGAAGCCACTTCTCTCCAAAAAAAACATCAGGGACAGATTGATCTTCTGCAAAAAGTATGGCGAATGGACTGCTGAGGACTGGGGCAAAGTCATATTCCCAGATGAAGCCCCTTTCCGATTGTTCGGGGCATCTGGAAAAAGGCTTGTCCGGAGAAGAAAAGGTGAGCGCTACCATCAGTCCTGTGTCATGCCAACAGTAAAGCATCCATGAGACCATTCATGTGTGGGGTTGCTTCTCATCCAAGGGAGTGGGCTCACAATTTTGCCCAAAAACACAGCCATGCGTAAAAGAAGGTACCACAACGTTGAAATTTTGGGTCCATGGCCTGGAAACTCCTCAGAACTTAATCCCATTGAGAACTTGTGGTCAATCCTCAAGAGGCGGGTGGACAAACAAAAGCCCACTAATTCTGACAAACTCCAAGAAGTGATTATGAAAGAATGGGTTGCTATCAGTCAGGATTTGGCCCAGAAGTTGATTGAGAGCATGCCCAGTCGAAGAAAAAAATATAATAGGAAATACTGTGAAAAATATTTGAAATATTTGAAAAAGAAAAACAAATAATTCACAGGAGGGCGAATACTTTTGACTTTAACTGTATGTTAACGATGAGTGTCTTACTGTAATAAAAAGGCACTTCTAAATTTGAAATCTTGTCTGTCTGATCAGGAGAGAATGCAGTCTTCAGGACAGCGGTTGAGGGATGTGGAGCAGCACCAGCCTCTGCTCAGCGGAGGGGAAGAGGAGGTGACGGCTGGCCGCGTCTGGTTCATCCAGGACAGCTGCGGGATGGTGTGCGCCTTCATGACCTGGTTTCTGGTCATGTACGCCGAATTCGTGGTGAACTTTGTCATGCTGCTCCCCTCCAAAAACTTCTGGTACACCCTAATCAACGGCGTGGCGTTTAACTTTCTGGCTGTGCTGGCGCTGACGTCGCACCTGAGGACCATGCTGACAGATCCGGTAAAGAAAAGGGCCCATATTTAGACTGAATGAAGAGTTTGTGATGGAGGTTTTTGATGAGGAGTGTTTTGTGTCCGTCAGGGTGCAGTTCCCAAAGGAAACGCCACTAAGGAATACATGGAGAGTCTGCAGCTAAAGCCTGGAGAGGTCATTTACAAGTGTCCGAAGTGCTGCAGCATTAAACCAGAGCGAGCACACCATTGCAGGTAACACCAACAGTTCACAGGCGTGTGTGTGCATGTGTGTGACTGTGTGTTTGTTTGTGTTTAATTGCTTGTGTGTGCGTGCGTGCGTGCGTGCGTGCGTGCGTGCGTGCGTGCGTGCGTGCATGCGTTTGATTTTGGTTGTGTGTGTGCATGTGCATGTGTTTGTTTTTGTGCGTTTGTGTGTGTTTGTTTGTTTGTGTGTGTGTTTGGTTGTGTGTGTTTGGTTGTGTTGTTTGTGTGGTTGGTTGGTTGTTTGTTTGTGTGTGTGTTTGTGTTGTGGGTGTTTGTTTGTGGGTGCATGTATGTGTTTTTATTTTGATTGTGTGTGTGTATGTGCATGTGTTTGTTTTTGTGCGTGCGTGTATCCTTGTTTGTGTGTGTTTGTTTTTGTGCGTTTGACTGTTTGTTTGTGTGGTTTGTTTGTTTGTTTGTATGTTTGATAGTGTGTGTGGTTGGTTGGTTGGTTGGTTGTGTTTGTTTGTGTTGTGTGTGTTTGTGGGTGCGTGTTTGTTTCTTTTTATGTGTTTGTTTGTTTTTGCGTGTTTGTTTGTTTGTGTTGTGTGTTTGTTTGTTTTGTGTTGTGTTTGTTTGTTTTTGCGTGCTTGTTTGTTTGTGTTGTGTGTTTGTTTGTGTGTGTGTGTGTGTGTGTGCGTGTGTTTGTTTGTTTTGTGTGTTTGTTTGTTTGTGTTGTGTGTGTGTATTTGTTTGTTTTGTGTGTTTGTTTGTTGTGTGCGTGTGTTTGTTTTGCGTATTTGTTTGTGTGTGTGTGTGTGTGTGTGTATTTGTTTGTTTTACGTGTTTGTTTGTGTTGTGTGTGTGTGTGTGTGTGTGTGTGTGTGTGTGTGTGTGTGTGTGTGTGTGTGTGTGTGTGTGTGTGTGTTTGTTTGTGTGTGAAACAAGCTTTTTCATTCGGTGTGATTGGTCATTCCAGCAAACATTGATTTACATATTGAATCTAAGTTCAAAAGTAAAGCATTGGTGTTTTGTCTAAAGATGAACATAAACAAACATGGCTCCTCTTTTTATCATTTGATGCAAACAAAATGCTCTAAATAACAGCATTACTAAAACCTTTAGAAAAACAATTTACTACAAGTTTTATAATTGAAATGCAAATGTTTAACTGCTTAAAACCTAATAAATAAAACTATTTCAAACTTAAAACGTTTAAACTTTAAGCCTTTTAGACTACTTCAAACCTTTCCATCCATAAATGTCATGTTATATTTTACATATTCCTATTAAATCAAGTCATTTGCATTTAGAGCCGTGGTTGTCTTATGGTGTTGTTTTGTAGCTGGTGTGATCTCTTCACCTGCTCTTGTTTGTTGTAGTATCTGTAAGAGATGCATCAGGAAGATGGATCATCACTGTCCTTGGGTCAACAACTGTGTGGGCGAAAACAATCAGCGATTCTTTGTCCTCTTCACTGTAAGTGGGTCTCAAACTGCTGGCGTTGCTTTGACAGGGTTTATAGTGAAACTCCTGATCTTTTTTCCCTTGGGTTTCAAGATAAATTCTGTTATGGATCACCTGCTGTTTCATTTATAAATACATCAAATGGGTACATAACATGTATGTATCTATCCATCTATCATTCTGTTGTTTTTCTATCTGTCCATCCATCCATCTATCTATCGTTCTATTGTTTTTTCTATCGTTCTATTGTTTTTTCTATCGTTCTATTGTTTTTTTCTATCGTTCTATCTATTGCTCTATCTGCCGTTCTATCTATCGTTCTATCTATCTATCGTTCTTTCTAGCGTTCTGTTGATCTAT
>CAIGQV010018227.1:5803489-5843692 GCA_903798115.1 Danio jaintianensis
TTTCTCCCCATAGACTTCCATTCATACGCACGCGAATGCGTCAGACCGGAAACGCAAGCTCATGCAACAAGTTTCGCAGTTCGCTGCATTGCAAAGTTCAAGCTTGGTGACCTCTGACCTGCGAAATCGCATCACGTGACTGCGTGAGACCAATCGATGACCAAGTCAATGATC
The DNA here is from genome assembly GCA_903798115.1 of Danio jaintianensis. NCBI lineage: Eukaryota > Metazoa > Chordata > Actinopteri > Cypriniformes > Danionidae > Danio > Danio jaintianensis. Next base: position 5,803,664 of record CAIGQV010018227.1, read on the forward strand.
AAAACATGACCTCTCTGGACAGAAATTTACAATATAGACCAATCGCTCGCTTTTTTAAATGTCTAATCATCTTGTTTAATCCCACCCCTTTTCGCAGCGCCATACGACAGAATTTTGCATGCTAAACTCTAGTGTGACCGCAGCATTAATCATAACTCTGATTGACCTACTTTTCCAGCCGGCGGTCTCCTAACCCGCTCTCCACGATTGCGGGGCGTTCGACCACTCCTTCCCCGCCACAAACATTTCAAATGTAAAGTATAAAATACCTTTTTTCTAAGAAATGCTAATTGGTATCTTGCAATTTTGAACTTTAAACTCGCAAGTATAAAAAGTCAGAATTGTGATTTATATAAACTCTCAGGAAAGACGTCAGAATTTCAAGATTTAAAAAAGAATTGTTAGCTATAAAATTTAGTTTTTAAATCACAATTCAGATTGTTTTAGTTTGTTTGTTTGTTTTTCTAAGAAATGCGTGTTTGCCAACTTAGATTTACAAGATGGCAATCTGAGGAACCTCTAAGGAAAAATGCCATTTGCATCGATTTCTTTATGTAAAATATAGAAATAGTTTATAATTCAAAGTATATTATTTCCTTTTGATTTAAGTGTGAGATATGAGCCGGACACTTCCTTGTGAGATTTACCTGTGACTAATTCAGCCACATTATCTTTAGCGCATTAGCTAAATGAAGTCATTTTAAGATCATCTTGTCTTCATGTATTGTAGAAATAATAATAGCCTCATTTAAAGAGCTTGAATGGATGATGTGACTCTTTCTCTCTCTCTCTCTTTATATATATATATATATATATAAATTCTTACATTGACCTTAGGTTGCTCTATGAGATAAATAAAGACAAATCACATCATGGCATACATAATTAAAGTATGTCCTCCTGAGCCAGAAACTCTAATTAACATGTAGATTAGTAATTAAATGTGTGGCAGTAAAACGAGGCGACGTGGATGCGTATCATCCATAAATGCTGCACAATTCACAGAGGCTGACTATTATTTGTGTTTTCTACTGTGTTTCTCGTCTTCACTTTTATTGGTCTGCTTTTACCTTTCGCTTTCAGAACGGTTTCATGGTGACCACTAAGATTTCATCAAAGAAAGCTGGAACTCGTTGGGCTGGACCGACAATGTTGTGCGGCTCGCTTTTTTTTTTTTTTTCTTCTAAGGGAATCTCACAAAACCTGTTGAGGACATCCTTGAGTCAAATTAAAAGATCATTTATTTAATTATATTTTGCGTAAAGACAGGGTGACCAAAATTATATTTAATTAAATATATATACACTACCTGACAAAAGTCTTGTCGTCGATCCCAGTTGTAAGAGCAACAAATAATAAGTTTGAGTTCTAGTTGATCATTTGGAAAAGTGGCAGAAGGTAGATTTTTCCCATGAATCATCTGTTGAACTGCATCCCAATCATCACAAATACTGCAGAAGACCTATTGGAACCCGCATGGACCCAAGATTCTCACAGAAATCAGTCAAGTTTGGTGAAGGAAAAATCATGGTTTGGGGTTACATTCAGTATGGGGGCAAGCGAGAGATCTGCAGAGTGGATGGCAACATCAACAGCCTGAGGTATCAAGACATTTGTGCTGCCCATTACATTACAAACCACAGGAGAGGGCTCCTTCTCACACTTCAGCCTCCACATCAAAGTTCCTGAAAGCAAAGATGGTCAAGGTGCTCCAGGATTGGGCAGCCCAGTCACCAGACATGAACATTATTGAGCATGTCTGGGGTAAGATGGAGGAGGCATTGAAGATGAATCTAAAGAATCTTGATGAACTCTGGGAGTCCTGCAAGAACGCTTTCTTTGTCATTCCAGATGACTTTATTAATAAGTGATTTGAGTCATTGCAGAGATGTATGGATGCAGTCCTCCAAGCTCATGAGAGTCATACACAATATTAATTATTTTTCCACTGCACCATGACTTTATATTCTACACTGTACATTATTTCTGTTAAGTGACAAAACTTTTGTCTAAGCAAAGTCAGACCTTACTGTCCTAATTAAATAATAAAAAATCAAGGCATGATCGTATTTTATTTTGGTAAAATAAGCATAATCTAGAGGCCTTTGCCTTTCATATAAGCCACTTCTGATGCCAAATGATTAACTAGAAGTCCAGTTATTATTTGTTGTTCCTAAAACTTGGATAGGCGACAAGACTTTTGTCAGGTATCAATTAAATTATATATCAATTATATATACAAATTCAGGCTTTTTTTTCCTCAGAATTGTGATTTACTACAGATAACGGGGAGACATAATCTTGCAATGAATAATATTCCTATTTTGAGGAATAAAGTCAGAATTTCAACTATATTTATATAAGTTAAGATATATTTGTCTCGAAATTCCGTAAAAACCTTTTGTATCTCTCAATTTTGAGGTCTGGTAAGAGTCATAACTGCAAAATAATAACACTAAAGAAAAAAAAGGGTGAATTTTGGGATTTATATGTAGAAGTGTAAGCTACAAATGACAGGAATATAATTTAAAAAGTCAGAATTACAATAAAATCAGAATTGAGTTTATATTTCATAAAATTTAGTTTCCCCCCCTTAAAATACAAGTTTATAAACTTTGCAAGACTGCATATATAGGAAAACTCACAAGTTTCAAGATATAAATTAGTGTTTTATATCTTGCAATTTCAAGATCTAAACTTGCAAGTGTGACAAAAAAGTCTGATCTGGAGTATAGAAATTGTTAAATGACATATAAACTTTCAAATAAAGTCGCAGTTCTGAGGAAAAAAGTTAGAGTATTGAAAATTAAATTGTAACTAATAATTCAGATTAAATAATTGTCCTGTGTGTCATCAACCGGCTTTGTGAGACTTGCGCTTCTGTATGATTAGAATATTAGTTGTTTTTACGTTTTTTTTTAAAGTACATGAGAATTCTATTACAGCACTAAAAAGACTCTTTAGATAGTTCTAGCTAGTTTTAAGAGGTTTTGACAACAACGCCAGTTTTACCAAGCGGAATAATGTTTTGCATACGTTTACGATATTCATTTAAATACGCGAAGATGCTTTAATCCTGGTATCGCAGCCATTCAAAAATGTCCAGGGCATTTCTCCATGAGGCATTTTAACACTGATATGGAAAGATTGGAGTCATTCTGATAATAATGATCCAGAATAATGATTTAAAAATGCCATTTAATATAAGTGTAAATCCAGCATTTTATTTGTGTTATGTTGAGTAATGAATTTGTGTGCCAATTTTTTTCATGCATCGTTTATGTAATGAATTTTTACACATTCCCCGTTCATCATCATTATCATTATTATTATTGAGATTATCATACAAATAATGCAGAGGGTTCATGCAACATAACTCGGATTGGACCAGAATGGCTTGGCGTAATTTCTTTTTTATTCTAAAGAGACGTTTCTAAACAAAGTCTGAGTTATTGGTTTTCTGTAAAGGGAATTTGTACTCTGCGCAAAACCCCTCGAGATCACCTTTTGAATCCGAAATGAGAAGATTTGCCTTTTATTAGCACATAAATAAGAATGTATCTCATGCTTTTTTTTTATACCTTGTTTTGATCGGGTAGAAGAGGGACATTATTTGCATAAGAACAATTAGGTTTTTTGCATTCTGTGCTATTATTATTACTGCAACAGTATTTGCCTGACCTCAACTCTATTTTTCAAACATGTTTAAAACTCGTAATTCTAGATATTACTTGACTATAAAGCTTACTGTAAAGGATGGGGGATGTCTGACCTTCATCAACCTCAAATCTATAGCATTAGGGGTTCAACTATTGCATATGTTATCAGACCTTTTGAAAAAATGTATTGGAGGTGATTAGTCAGATATTTTTTTAAAAACAAAAAGCGCAAACTTTGACTCCAACGTTCAATCTTCCCCCCACTTTAGATCTTTAGTGCTGCATATTTGTGCGAGCGGAAAACGGGTTGAAGCGGATTTGAGCAGTGTGAACTTGTTGGTTTACAGCCACAAAAGCAAAGGGTATGAAATTATGTCTGTAATAAATGGTGTAAACAAATATCATTCTGATACTTTCAGGTGTTATGATGTTCTTATGTAAAGTTCTTTTACATAATAAAGTCATTAGATTTAAAAGTCACCAAGCTTGCATTTGTTTGATCGGTAATGTTACTGCAAAGTTGAGTTTTCAGCATCATTACTGCAATCTTCAGTTATGATAATTTCTTAGATTTATATAGTGCTTTTCTGGACACTTAAAGTGCTTTACACAATAGACATGGGGAATCTCCTCATCCACCACCAGTGTGCAGCATCTACTTAAATGACACGACGGCAGCCATATTGCGCCAGACCGCACACCTGCTGATTGGTGGAGAGGAGACAGAGCGATGAAGCCAATTATGATATGGGGATGGTTAGGAGGCCATTATGGACAGAGGCCAGTGGGCTCACTGAGCATTATAGAGTCCCCTTCACTATACTGGGGTGTTAGGACCCACACAGACCGCAGGTTGAGCGCCCCCTGCTGGTCTCACTAACGACACTTCGTATATATATATATATATATATATATATATATATATATATATATATAGAGAGAGAGAGAGAGAGAGAGAGAGTGTGAATTATTAGTGACCCAAAATGTAATAAAATATAGAGATACATGGACAATTAAAACATTTCATTTGCAGGATATTACTTTGTGTTTTAGATTTCATGTTAAAAACCCACCCGTAAAAATGTATGTTTTAAATATCACTATAATAATTTGGACCGCAATTATTGAACCAAGCTTACAAGTGCATACAAGTCTGATGCCATTTTCATTCTCTTAAGTTACTGAAAATTGAAAATTTGTCAATTTAAATCAGTCTTGCTAAACAAACTGCACATTAAAGTTTTCACTAAACATTACTTTTAACTAGTTTGTGTAAGATGTAATTTGGTCTGGTATTGTTTGCTGTGTTCTTTTATAACCAGATTACAATAACCTGCAAAAATCACACAACACAAATATTTCAAAATCTTGACAACTTATTCTTATTTGTTGTTTCTTTAATACAGAAATGTTCAATAGAAACGTACTGAGAATTGATGACAATAATGCTTTTAATTCAAAGCATGTCACGCCTAAAAGATGGAGGAAAAAAAATAGTATCCAATTGCCAGAATGTAATGAACCGTCCATGCCAAATGGAGCTATGATATCCTCTTATGTCAGCGTATCTTCACACCTGATATATTCTCCAATATCAGCCTGATGGAAAACCACAATAGCCATGGGGTCGACTTTCCTGCACTCCTGCGTTGTTCTCGCTGCAACTCCAAAACCCTGAAATCAGATGAATACGGTGAACACGACAGCCAAAAAAAAAAGTACTTTTCCCAAACATGACCAGAGTTATTCCTTGTGTTCTTTTCAAATTTACTACCTTTTTGTTATGCTCGTGGCTGTTTTTGCCCCATTGACTTCCATTATAATGAGATTTTTTGATTGCAAAACCATGACACCATATAATCATGCATTCTTGATTGTTGGTGGTTTTCCCTGTTGGGAAGAAGTAAAATGTGTCATTTTAACTGTTGATCATCAGTTGGCACTGTTAACCCTTTAGATAGGCCTGTGCAAAAAGTTTCCGACTTTTATATGGAGTTCTATGGAGTAAAACAGCAGATTATAGTGTGTTTGTGCATAAATACACTTACTGTGTTTACTATGTTCTGAGAGCTGAGCTGCTTATTTTGATTTTCTCAGACATATCAAGATAAGTGTGCATAGGTCTCTCTTATACACTCACACACATACTCCATATAAAAGCCAGAAACTATGCTTTTTTTTGCACTGCAACTGTTGATCAACAGTAAAACTTGCTAATTTGACCTCTTCCCAACAGGAAAAACCACCAACAATCAAGAATGCATGCTTTGCAATCAAAAAATGTCATTATAATGGAAGTCAATGGGGCAAAAACAGCCCCGAACATAACGAAAAGATAGTCAATTTGCCCAGAGAGTATTGTTGAGTTTTTAAAAAAATATGTGTCAAAATATGTGTCAAAATAAGATTTGTCACCAGAAGTCATTTCATTTGCTGAAACAGAGAGAAAGTTGTGGCCAAATGAAGACTCGAAATCACCCCAGAGTGGATGAAAACATCCCCAACAGCACACAAGAGTTATAGGAGTTTCAAACAGAAGTGTGGGAATATCTTACGAGTGGTACGTCAGCCATTGAATACACCAGCACTCCCTGGTACTTGGTTGTGTTTTCTGTGATTCTGCCCAGGCCGGACTTCATGATGTGGTTTCCGTACAGGAATGATTGCTCCGATCCCGGCTTCACCCATACCTTAAACTACATCACATCACATTGTGTATTATTTATATGAAAACAGCCAGTTTGTGGAAAGTTGACATGAAAGAAGTTGTGATTGTTGATTTTTTTTCCTTATTGTGATGTACAGTGAGTGAATATGAAAGCAGGGCGGGACTTGATTCTGTACAAATGGAACTGATTGGATGGTTGTGGTTTGCTATTGGTTGATCTCATGTAATTGACAGGTTTGGCCCCGCCCTCATACCAGTAAACACCAATCAGATAAGACAAGAGGGAGGGAAGGGGAAGTTATTTTTTGAATAAAGATTACAAAGACACATTCATTTAAAGAAGTAATAGTTAATGTGCAGTTAAATACTGTAATATTTGATGATGTAAGAATGTACCATTTTTTGTTTCATGGTGACCAAGCTTCTGCTCAAAAAAAAAATGTTTTGTGAACAATCCAATCATCAATTATTTTTTTGTTATCTATATATTTATATTCATGAATTTACAGCTATGGAAAAGAAATTAAGAGACCACTTCAAAATGTCCCTGTATTTGCAATTCAGTTTTACGTTTCTGTTTAATTCAGTAAATTACTGATGATATTTCTTCCAAATCTAAAGTACAAATGAAATCAAAACTAACCATATGATTTTGTTAGCTCACATTGCTAGTTTTGTGGTAAACAATTCATCTGTGCACAGCTGAACTGCATCACAATATGAAAAAAAAAGTTCGCAGTTTCCGGTTCATGCAGACTTTAAGATAAAAATGTTGTTATTTAAAGTATTGTTTTGCATAAAATAAGAAACATGCCTACACCACCCAACCCGCTCCGCACTGGGATCGAACCAGCGACTTTCCGAATGAGAGTTGGTTGCTTTAACAATGAGGCTAAAGACCATGGCCTCTAACATCTGTTGCTAGAGCACCTTTTTGGGTTCTTCGGAGTGAGGTTTACCTGCACAGCACTTCACTATCTGGCCTCTGTTACATTGACAGACATTTACATTACTTTTTTTTTTAGACGACATAACACCAATGTTTGAATTTTGATCAATATTTGTGGTTTTGACCCATTTTCATTTCATTTTTTCACCCAAATTAAAAAGGAAATACCATAAGCTGTGTTTCCAGCACCCAGTGTTAAAGCGCATTTTGAAGTATCACATAAGAAACGAGTGACGGAAATGACAAATTACGAATAAAAATATCTTAATTCTTGAAGAACTAAAAAAAACGTTAATGCAAACAATGGAGGATTTTTTTGCAGATTAAACTGTGACGTAGCAAAAATTACACTCATGTGAACAAACAATGTGAACAACTCCATTATGCTTGCCTTGTTTACTGTTGGTTGCTAGGTTACCAATACTAGAGTCAGCTGCTCTAGCAACTTGATGGAAATGCGCCTAATTCACATTTGTGATTTTCATTTTTTTTTTTTTTTTTTTTTGCAAACTTTGAAAAGATTTGTTTCATGTTAGGATGAAAAAAAACGGCTATGGTTACTGTAAAAAAAATACATGCTCAAAACTGAATCTGTACCTTAGCATATGGTGCGAGGAAATCGAGAGCTGTGATGTGCAGACGGAACTTTAGTGTCTTCGTGAACTTTCCGAAACACGTGCCAACTGATACCAGTTTATCTCTGGAGACATTTGTTGCCAACTTCAGGATTTTTTCACTAAAATGGGAAAAAAAAAAAAAATTACATATAACTTCATCACATTTGCAAATTTCTTGAATTTTATTATCTGCAGCTTTTTTTTTTTACTATTGAGATATGTAGCTAAAGATGGATCTCTCTGATTGGTGGATTTTCAATACAGCATCATGGGTAATGTCGTTTTTTCCTGCACAAATTCAGCTACTATACATGGTATTTCTAAAAATTATTTTGAACAAATTGGATCAACAAAGGCTTATAAAATACATTAACAACTCATTATTCCATATGAAGAAAATTACAGTTACTTTAATTTTACTACATGTAAGTGTACTTCTAAATACTGACTTAATTACTCTGGGGCCTAAATATTAATTACTCGTATAGTCAAAAGCCAATTCACTACTTAATAGAACAGAACATTTCAAGTGGAAAAGTTTATTGTAACATGATCACATTATACTATATATATATTTTCAAAGATAGCAGACAACCTTACCTCATATAATATACTCGATCATTATGAAGTCTGAAACAATAAGTCCCATCAGGCCGATCGATAAGAAGCTTGATGTTCTCCCCAATGCTAAAAATGGACACAATTCATTTATTTACCATTAGATACCATTCATGTTGTGCTCATTTAAACATTTGCAGGTCTATGGCGCAGCACACACACAATACTTATGTAAATAACCCTTTAACTGCCTGCTCTACCAAATGGTTGACCATATTTTGACCGTTTTAAAGAATGACTGTTTTAATAATGGTTTACACACACAGCATTGTTGGTTTACAAAAAAAAAATAAAAATCAAACAAACATAATCCTGTTGCAGTACTACACTTGATTTTGGTTTTATTGTAAAAAAAAACAACAACAACCAAGAAATCATGTTAAATGAGAATCTGAACTATTTTATGGCATACTTCAAAAAATAAAGATGATTTGGTATTCAAAAATGTTTTATTTTGATTATGTTTTTAAATAAATTGGTCTTACACTTCATATTTTCAGATTTTTCATAGTATATGTATTAATTCCGGTGCTTTTACCACAAACTGACATATTTACCATTTGGTAGAGGTTGATATTTTAGAAATTATGGGATGTGTTGAAAAAATATACATTGAGTGTGTTAACTAGCGACATTAGGAGTTAAGAAATGCAATCCAATTTTTTTTTCTTGGTGGGGCAGTTAAAGGGATAAGAATTATACTTGGGGCTGAGCCGATAAACGATATTATATCGAATCACAATAAAATTTATCTCAATAACAATGATAAGCTCTGGACTTTTTTACTCCAAATTGATCTAAGAGTCAATCTCACAGCAGAAATATGCAACAATGGGAATCCAGAAGTGTGTTGATATTAGAGATGCACCGAATTTTCTGCTGTCAAATATTATCGGTCACCGAAAATAGGTTATCCTATTTAAAGAACCCTCTAATTTGTGGCTTCAGTCATTGTTGGGGTACTCTTTTAAATCTGGAAGAATTAACAACTGATATCAAAATATATATCGTTATTGTTTAAAATGTAAAATAATTAATCGAGATTGCATTTTTTGCCATATCGCCCAGCCCTAACTATACTTATATGATATGTAATTATACAAATAAGAGTTATAATAATAAAAGTACAATACATACCATGTAAAATTGATGTAAAGTTGGTTTTATATTTGCACATTCGTTCATTTTTGAACAGTGACAACTTGTGACATGCTCCTTATATTGTTTACCATGGTACTTTGAATATTCGGTCCTAAATCGCATGTAAAAATTAGCACTAATTAATTGACTATGGACAAAGTTGTACTTTGATAGCTATTGGCTGCTAATATGATTTCGCTATTTAGCATTAGCAAAGAATACTTTTCTGAAATTATATTAAGGAGAAAGTCCGAATGTGGGAATATAAATCCAACTTTAACTCAACCCCATGTAAATCACAAGTGTAAACAGTGCAAAATAAATATCAATACCCATAAAATATTAAAAATAATTAAATAAAATTACACAGCTTATAATAATACAATAATTACTAAAACACGGATTAATTTAATAAACAAAACATAAAAAAAACCCTGTTGAATCCATGTTGAATCAATCCATGTAAATCACAAGTGTAAACAGTGCAAAATAAATATCAATACCTATAAAATATTAAGAATAAAAATCCAAAAGTGACTAATATTACACATGAAATTAATCAGTGTATGATTAATAATCTAAACAAAACAAAAATTGGTGAACGTTGCAGATTGACACATGGACACAATCTGGCTAATACATTCATGCTACAAACAAGCCACATCGTAGCATGACACTTACTATTTAGAGAGTTTCTCGAACATCGTTTTCGTTTCTTCGTCGGTTAACGGACGCATTGTGAAATATAATAACTATTTTATTTCCCGAGTACGTTAGATCTGAAAACACAACCGCTCTCGCAGTGTGTACGCCACGTGGGTTGGACTGTCGCACGCCTTCTTCTTCTTCTTCTTCTTCTTCTTCTTTGGATTTTATTGGCGGTTGGCAACCAAACTTGTAGGTGCATTACCGCCACCGACTGGAATGGAGTATGGAACTAGTTGAATAATGACTGAAGTGTAAAAAAAAAAAAAACCTGTACCAGTATATTCTTTAGATTATATTGTCCCTATATTCTTTTCTCTAACTGGGTTTCTTTAACAAATTTAATTATATAATTATATACTTTACTAGATGTATTCCCTAATAAACCTAACAATGTGAAATCATGATGTTTGCTCTTCTTTACTGATTGAATAAGATCATGTCGTTCTTTATTATATTTACTACAGTGGAGTAATACATGTTCTATTGTTTCTTGTTGATTACAGTGTATACATTGCCCAGTTGGGTGTTTCCCTATTTTATGGAAAGTATGGTTGAGTCCAGTGTGACCTATTCTCATCCGAGTTATAATATTTCCTTCTCTACGATTTCTGTTCTCCCTCCTCCCAGCACCGACTTGTTTATGTATATTATATAGATGTCTGCCTATTTCAATATTATCCCAGTATACTTGCCATACTGATTGTGCGTACGTTCTTATTATAAATTTTGCTTCAGCTTTACTCAATGGGACTTCTAGATCTACTTCACTAATTCTGAGAGCTTGTTTGGCCAGAATGTCCGCCTTCTCATTCCCTTCCACACCTACGTGAGCAGGAACCCAAATAAAATGTACAGATTTTCCCATAATTTTAATATAATATGTCCTACAGAGTATGTTATTAAGAATATCCATCCTAAATGATGACCTTCCAGATCTTATACTTTCAAGTGATGAAAAACTGTCTGATGCAATTACTGCACTTTTCATATCGTTCTCCTCAATCCACTGCAGGGCAATCACTATTGCAAGCAACTCTGTTGTATATACTGATATGTTATTAGTTATTCTTTTCTTAATATAAGATTCATTAACTGGGATATATACTGCTGCGCCCGTATGACCAGTTTGAGGATCTTTAGATCCATCTGTAAATAAAAATATTGATTCTTTGTAATGTTTCTCTAAATAATTCTGAACTATACATTTTGCTGGAAGATTATTATTGTTGTATTTTAATTCCTGTTGTATGTTGAGGTCAACATTTGGTAATGGAAAATACCATGGCGGTATATATGGGGTTGGGACTGACTTACAATATTGCAATTGATCTAATCCAATAACTCTGGCTTTTGCCTCAGCTATCCATCCAAAACTTATGAAATTGGTTTCCTCATGCTCCCAACATTCTAATAATGTACTCTTTACCGGATGTAATTCATTTTGTCCCTGTATATTAACCCAATATGCCATCATTAATTTCATTCTTCTAATGCTTAAGGGCATTTCTCCCATTTCAACCTGCATAGATGACACTGGTGAGGTTCTAAATGATCCACTACAGATTCTAAGGGCCTGAGCCTGCAATACATCTAATTTCTTGAGGTTTGATTCTGCTGCCGACATGTAAGCTATACACCCATAATCAAGGACAGACCTCATGAGAGCCCAGTATATATTTTGTAATGATGTCCTACTCGCTCCCCATTCTTGCCCTGATAGGCAACGAAGTACATTAATAACCTTTTTACCTTTGTCTATGATTTTATTCAGATGAACCTTCCATGTCAGCTTTTCATCGAACCAAACCCCAAGAAACCTAACAGTTTTTACTTGCTCTAGTGGTTGCCCATACAGTTTTAAAGAGAGTGATATGGTTTTATGCCGTCTTGAGAAACAAATGACCTGAGTTTTTGCAACAGATAGTTTGAATCCCCATTTATTTGCCCATTTTTCCACCTCAAATATTGCATTCTGTACTTTCTTTTGAACAAATGACACATTCCGGCCTCTAATCCATAATGCCCCATCATCTGCGTACAACGATTTTCCTACATTTTGTTCAACCTGAGAAAAAATGTCATTTATCATCTGTCGCACGCCTGTGACGTCGATCCGTTTAAATAAAGTTTTTTGATGACTCGTGAATCAACACTTAATCATGGCTGCCGTAGACGTGGAAGATGAGAGTATCCTGGCTTCGATATTTAAAGACAGTTTTCCCGAAAACTGGAGAGAAAATCCGGATTTCGCGGCGTATCTGTCTCAGCTGAGCGCGTGCGGCGTGGATGAGCTGACACGCGAGCCCGAGCGCCTGTCCGAGGAGCGCGCGCAGATCCTGCAGCAGACCCGAGAGCTGGCCTTCACAAACTACAAGACTTTCATCAGGACTGCAGACTGCACACAACACATCTACACTGACTTCAGCACAGTGGAGAACTGCCTCTCTAAACTACTGCACAAGCTGCCCAGCTTTACCGAGAAATGCAGGTTTGTGTTCGCTCTCACTGACGGTAAATAATTGAGGTAAAGTTCAGTCAGTGACAACTTGTCACACAGTCTCTATTATTGTTGTTTACCACGCTACTTTGAATATTCGGTCTCAAATCGCATGTAAGTATGACTTCAAAACAACATTAGCACTATTTAATTAACTGTGAACAATGTTCCCAACAAACACATCTACGTTGTAGCGATGTCTACAACGTTAATGTTTTTCAAAGGCAACGCGCGTGCTCGCTACATTGTTACAACGTAGAACTGTAAGACGTGAGAAGGCTGTAGCAACGTTGTCGTGTAACATTCAGCAACCGTGAGACGACGTTCCTGCTACATGTATTAATGTTTTTTTTTCCTGGCAGTTTATCAATACTGCCTAGAATACAGGATAAGCAGTAATAATTTTCCAATATTGCTTAATATTAAATATTGCTCATTCATTTTTCCTTTTTAATTTAATAACTGCATATGTCAACTTTTAAGTGTAAAAATGCCACACAAATGTATATAATCAAACTTTTTTTATTGTATATTTCACATTTAATACATACAGTACACGTCTAATTATAAGCAAACAGTATACAATAATGTTTAGATTATATAAAATAATTAACTATATGTAATTAAACTAAAAGGATCGGCTAAATTAATATGTCAACTGAGAAGGTAAACAAACAAGAAAAGTAAACAAGAAAGCAAATTAAAATGCAGACGCTGTGCATCGAAGCTCTGGACTGGAGAATACAGCAGACCGGGCAGCGCAGCCGAAGACCAGGCTTATAACTATAGTTGTTGGTACGGAGAAAGCAGTCAGAGAAAGAAACGAATCCAACAGAGAATCCAGTTTCAGAGTTGGATCCACAGCAGCCACAAGTCAAAATAGGCAGTGAACAAGAGAGGACAGATCAGAGCTTGACACAACAGGACTACACAAATGACCACTGATGTCTTATTTAGCAAGAAGAAATAAAGCAATACTCACGTCTCCTTGGTCATTGTTGAATGAGACGCCCAACGGTCTGTTGAAATTTAAACTGATTCATTAATGACGAGTAAATGTTGTACAGTGGTCATCCATGCCGCCTAAGCACAACCTAAAGCAACGGCCGTTTAAATGGCAACATTAGGACACCGTTGTGACAACCTTCAGCAACAACGTAGATCCGCAACCTTTTTACAAGGTTGGTACAACGTTGTGGGAAGGTCACTACGTTGAGGCAACGTTGTGTGTTTGTTGGGTTGTAATTGATAGTCATTGGGTTAAGTCTAGAATCAATCAGAAAGGGCTTTATTGCCAGGTATGTTCACACATACGAGGAATTTGTTATTGAGGTAAAGTTGGTTTTATATTCAAACATTAGTTCGTTTTTTTAACAGTGACAACTTGTGACGCTACTTTGAATATTCGGTGTGAAATCGCACACAAGTATGACTTCAATACAACACCAGCACTATTTAATTGACCGTGATCAGTGGTGTACTTTGATGGTCATTGGCTGCTAATATGATTTACCTATTTAGAATTTGCAAAATACTTGTCTGAAATGATACTATTAAGGTGAAAGTCTGGATGTGCGAATAGAAAACCAATTTTACCCCAATGTATTTATTTTCGTGACAGAGCTTCTACAGTGCAACAGAATTACAGAGACAGGACAAAAAACAGATAATAAATATATTTCAAAAATAGAAGGACGAAGTGAATGCAAATATACAAATTGCATGTAGTGTATGCAGTGGTGTACAGTAACAAATTACAAATACTTAAATTACTGTAATTGAGTAGTTTTTCTCAGGAATTGTAATTTACTAAAGTAGTTTAAAAAATGTGTACTTTTACTTTCCCATAAGTAAATTGTTAGTGCAGTATCTGTACTTTTACTCCACTACTTTCCTTCAACCTGCAGTCACTACTTTATTTTTTTCTTGTCTATGGGGATTAGAAAATGTCCAACCTAAAATCAACCAAATATCAACGTCTAATGATGTTCCAGCTTGACATTGTGTGAACGTTACCACTATGACGTCTATCAGATGTTGGATTTTAGTTGCCATACCTGATGAGTAAATGTCAGTATTTGACGTTAATATGACGCTGGTTTAAGACGTTGGCTCCACGTTGGATTTTGGTCACTTTCTAACACAACCTAAAATCAACCAAATATCAACGTCATTTTATGTCGTTTTTGGACATCAAAATAATGTTGTCCTTAGACGCTGGCAAGACATTGAATTTTGGTCACCTGACGTCACGACCTAACTCTAACCTAATATTAACGTCTTATGACATTGTGTGCCTGCTGGGCAATAACTAAATGCACTACAGAATGTTACGTTTACACACATCCATAAATTACATGTAAACGCATCAGCTTTTTACAGCGTAATACTCACTTCTCTTGAGTACTTTTGAAAGGTCTACTTTTTACTCATACTTTGAGTAATATTTACAACAGATACTTTTACTCTACTTGCACTACATTTTTAGGCAAGTAATGGTACTTTTACTTGAGTATGATTTTTTCAGTACTCTTTCCACCGCTGAGTGTATGTACAGGTATATTACTATATACAATGTTATATGTGCAAATTGGTATGTAAAGTATGTTGTTAATTAAATAAGTGTATATGTGTATAAAAAGTAGTGATGTTTGTTTCACAATTACTATCATAAGGTGTTCATGAGATGGATTGCCTGAGGGAAGAAACTGTTTCTGTGTCAGGCTGTTCTGGTGCACAGTGCTCTGTAGCGTCGACGAGAAGGTAATAATAATAATAATAATTCCTTACATTTATATAGCGCTTTTCTAGACACTCAAAGCGCTTTACACAATGGGGGGGGGATCTCCTAATCCACCACCAGTGTGCAGCATCCACCTGGATGACGCAACGGCAGCCATATTGCGCCAGACCGCACACCACACACCAGCTGATTGAAGCCAATTATGACATGGGGATGGTTAGGAGGCCATGATGGACAAAGGCCAGTGGGCAGATTTGGCCAGGATGCCGGGGTTAAACCCCTACTCTTTTTTTTGAAGGACATCCTGGGATTTTTAATGACCACAGAGAGTCAGGACCTCGGTTTAACATCTCATCCAGACGACGGCGCTCATTGAGCAGTATAGAGTCCCCATCAATATACTGGGGCGTTAGGACCCACACAGACTGCAGGTTGAGCGCCCCCTGTTGGCCTCACTAACACCACTTCCGGCAGCAACCTAGCTTTCCCATGTGGTCTACCATCCAGGTACTGACCGGGCGCAGCCCTGCTTAGCTTCAGTCAAAGAGGCAGTGTGCTGGGTGTGAGGGGTCCAGAGTGATTTTGGCAGCCCTTCTGCTCGCTCTGGATGAGTACAGTTCTTGAAGAGTAGGGAGGGTTGTACCAGTGATTTGCTCAGCAGTCCAAACTATCCGACGTAGTCTTCGGAGGTTAGATTTGGTAGCTGAGCTAAACCAGACAGTTATTGAAGTGCAGAGGACTGATTCAATGATGGAAAGAAGGGATACAGCTGCGGATACTCACATCAATATAGCTTAATTTTGTGACACTGTACAACAATAATTAATATTTCACATTACTGTGAGGTTAGGGCATGGGTACATGTTAATAAAATACAATTTAATGGGTAATTTAATAAATAATATGAATGATACGTAGTAAAATTACAGTTTTTTAAATATTTTTTTTTATTACTGTGAGGGTTGGGGTAGACCTTAATAAAATACAATTTAATGGGTAATAAATAATTCTCGTTAACTTTGGGTCACAGCTGTATCCCTTCTAGCAACATGCTAGTCATTGGCTGCTGCTAATATGATTTCCCTATTTAGAATTAGCCATTATAAAACCAAATTTACCTCAAGCTTTAAATATAATGGAAGAAGTAAACAACAGATGACTGACAGTCAGGCAGGATCTTCATTATTTATGGAAAATGGAAATGATATATGAAATATTTATGGATATAGGAAGTATTTATGGAAAGTGTAAATGAGCAGTGAAAAAAAAAAAAAATAGAAATGGGCTGCTACTTTTATAAATTATAATAATTATTAATAATTAATTATTATAAATTAAGCAAGAAAAAAACTTGTTTTAATCTTGGTTACACTTCACAATAAGGTTGTATTAGTCATTCAATTTCCTTCAGCTTAGTCCCTGATTTATCAGGGGTTGCCACAACGAAATAAACCGCCAACTACTCTGGCATATATTTTATGCAGCGGATGCCCTTTCAGCTGCAACCTAGAACTGGGAAACACCCATACACTTTCACATTCACACATACACTACGGCCGATTTAGTGTATCCATTTCACTTATAGCGCATGTCTTTAGACTGTAGGGGAAACCAGAGCACCAGGAGGAAACCCACACAAACACCGGGAGAACATGCAAACTCCACACAGAAATGGCAACTGGATTCGACCCAGCGACCTTCTTGATGTGAGGCGACAGTGCTAACCACTGAGCCACTTTGCGACAGCAGCCACATTGCATTGATCTTTAAAACCCGTTTCTGTTTTCTAGATTCAAAGTGTTTAATGTCATATGCACAGTAAGGAGCAGATTCGCTGTAGAATGAAATTCTTACTTTGCTCTCCACACTGAATGCATACAAGGTTTAATGTATATTAAAATTCTAAAATACTTATTGATCAAAACAGGCATGCGAAAAAGTAAACATAAGTATAAACTATGAAATAAATAATAATGAAGACGGCTTCTGTATACATAAATGTGTAAATGTTAACAATTGTTGTGCAAAATATAGCAGAAATTGAATAATGTTCAAAACTGTAACAGCATACATGTGCAGTAATGAATGTTAAAGTGACTAGCTTTGTGGGGGAATGTTCTCTCATTTTGCAGAGGCTTTATGAAGGAGGCCGAGGAGATCAGCGTCAGCAGGCGTATGAACAGCCTGACACTGAATCGACACACTGAGATCTTGGAGATTCTGGAGATTCCTCAGCTGATGGACACGTGTGTTCGTAACGGCTATTATGAAGAGGCGCTGGAGCTGGCCGCGTATGTCAAGAGACTGGAGAAGAAGCATTCCTCTCTTCCTGTCATTCAGGTACATATGATATTGCTGTGCATCAGTATTTGAAGATGAGTCCTTGAAGGGATAGTTCACCCCAAAATGAAAATGTACTCACCCTTAAGTGAAGTAAAGTTGACCTTTATTGCCATTCCGCTACATGTGTGGACTTATGAAAGGTCATGTCTCGCAGGACCACAGTGCTACATAAATAAACATAATCATAAATACAGTTGAAGTCAAAATTATTCGCCCTCCTGTAATTTTGTTTTCTATTTCAATTATTTCACAAATGATGTTTAACAGAGCAAGGAGTTTTTCACAGTATTTCCTATAATATTTTTTGTTCTGGAGAAAGTCTTATTTGTTTTATTTTGGCTAGAATAAAAGCAGTTTAAAAATTTTTTTAAAACCATTTTAAGGTCAATATTATTAGCCCCCTTGAGCAATATTCTTTTTCGATTGTCTTTAGAACAAACCATCGTTATACAATGATTTGCCTAATTATCCTAACTTGCCTAATGAACCTAGTTAAGCCTTTAAATTGCACTTCAACCTGAATACTAGTATTTTTAAAAATATCTAGTAAAATATTGTCTGTTTCTCAATTCCAAGAACGCTGAGAACGGACTCGCGTTCTTGTGGAGACCAGTCTTGCCAGGTCACCACGGAAGAACGAACTCGTGAGACCGCGAGAACACAGAACGCGTCCTGTGAGAAATGAGATGCTGCGTTCCTCCGGATGGTCACGTGACCTTCACGCATTATTAACAGAAAATAATTTTAAAATTACAGCATTCATACAACGATTTATTGTTTTTTTTCCTTTTCAATATATAATAAAATAAACATCCTTAATGTGTTTATGCCTTTATTAAGATTTTCATGGTAATGTTTACTTTAACTGTCTCATTTAGGGAAACTCCTGAGATAAATAAGTTATATTTCTGAACTCTAATAATAAATCTATATAAAATGCTTCGCTTCCCACCTTCCTTATTCAGTCACAATGTATTCTGAGACTTCTAGAGCGAGTGCTCAAGTCTGCATCGGTGTATCCTCGATATCAAGAACACATCCGGGAACTTTCACGCGTCCTCCGTTCTTGCGGTCTTGAGTTTTAGAACTGAACTTTGGTGGTTGATGATGATGTTGCATGAGAACACAACGACATAAGATTACTGAAGAGCGCATATTGAGAAACAGCCATTATTTACTGTCATCATGGCAAAGATAAAAGAAATTACCTAAACAGAAACAGAAATTGGGGAAAAAATATACAGGGGGGGCCTAATAATTCGAATGTAATAATTTAAATCAACTATTAATGATCTTTTCATAAGATTGAATCAGTGAATCACAGGTACTTGTCACCACTAACTAGAGGTTTTGTCAAATTTTCTTCCACAATAGGCTTATCCGTATTCCAGATCAAAGTTCCGTTGAATTTGAGGCTCGATTTTTTTTACTTTCTCAAAATCTTGTATACAAACATTAAAGTCTTTTTGAACTGAAGAGTCCTATTATTATTGACATTTTTGTCAAAGTGAACTGACGTTGAACTACAGACAAACTTTTATAATATAGTTTTCTTTTGGATCCTGGGACATGTTGGCCTAGGGTAGGTGTAGAAACACAATAGTTTGAATAAATAAACTACTGTCAAAATGTTATGGTTCATTATATTGATCAAAATGAATATCAATAGAAAATACATCTAATTGTGGGCGTCACTGTGGCGCAGTGGGTAGCATGATCGCCTCACAGGAAGAAGGTTGCTGGTTCGAGCCTCGGCTGGGTCAGTTGGCATTTCTGTGTGGAGTTTGCATGTTCTCCCAATGTTCGCGTGGGTTTCCTCCGGGTGCTCCGGTTTCCCCCACAAGTCCAAAGATGTGGTATAGGTGAATTGGGTAAGCTAAATTGTCCGTAGTGTATGTGTGTGAATGAGAGTGTGTGGATGTTTCCCAGTGATGGGTTGCAGCTGGAAGGGCATCCGCTGCGTAAAACATATGCTGGATAAGTTGGCGGTTTATTCCGCTGTGGCGACCCCTGATTAATAAAGGGACTAAGCCGTAAAGAGAATGAATGAATGAATACATCTAATTGTGTATTTGTAGTATCTTGTGAATTATTAATAAATATTGTACATATATAAATCATGTTGACATTCTTGGGATAGCTCTTTCCTAATTTAACATCAGGTAATTGATGCAGAAATATAAATAGGCCATTAAAGACTTATATTTATTTATTAAAATGCAGTACTGTTGTTGTGCTTTTAGTTTTGAGTTGCCGTTTTATAGCTTAAATTTAATTTACAAATGGATTTAAAACCACATAAATATTTGACTAAAAACGTTTTCTGTTTGCGTTGTCTTAGGGAATTGTTCACGAGGTTCGACTGTCCGCTCAGCTCATGCTCAACCAACTTCTTCAGCAACTGCGCAGCAACTCGCAGCTTCCTGTCTGCCTGCGTGTGATTGGCTACTTGCGAAGAATGGACGTTTTCACCGAAGCCGAGCTGCGCGTCAAGTTCCTGCAAGCTCGCGGAAGTTGGCTGCGATCAATTCTCACCGCCATCCCAGACGAAGACCCGTATTTCCACATTACCAAAACCATCGAAACCTGCCGTGTGCACCTCTTCGACATCATCACCCAATATCGTGCCATCTTCTCAGACGAGGATCCTCTGCTGCCCCCTGGTGGTCAGGCATTGAATGAAAGCGCCATCTTTCATGGTTGGGTGGTGCAGCAGGTGGCACAATTTTTGGAGACCCTCAATCGGGACCTCCAGCGTGGGGTGGGAAGCCGTTTGGACTCTCTGCTCGGTCAGTGCATGTACTTCGGCCTCTCCTTTAGCCGGGTTGGTGCTGACTTCCGTGGCCAACTCGCTCCTATATTTCAGCAGGTTGCCATGGATACTTTCCGGAAGGCTATTCAGGAAGCGGTGGACAAGTTCCAGGAGGATATGAACTTGTATACACTGATTTCTCTCCCGTCGATTCTTGGAAGCACCATCCCGCCGGCCATCCCGAGCACGCAGCCGGGCACATTGCAGCCCCCCATGGCCCTGCTGGACTTCCCTCCGCTGGCCTGCTTCCTTAATAATGTCCTGACAGCCTTTAATGACTTGAGACTGTGCTGTCCTATTGGACTTGCGCAGGAAGTCAGCAGATGCATTGAGGAAGCCCTTATTAAGGTGATTAATTGCATGAATAATAAGCTGGCCAGACAGAATCTGCAGAATTTTTATTTGCGGTTTCTATTCTATTGCTATTTTATTTGCTAAAAAACAGAATAAATATATATTTACACACATTTACATAAGTAAAAATACAGATTGATAGTATGATGGGCTAAATAAAAGTCTGCGCAGATTCTGTGTGGATCTAATAATAAGTTATGAATATTTAGTACCAGTAGGATTTTTAAAATTGGATTTTTGCTTACCAAGATTTCATATATTGGATCAAAAAATACAATGAAAATATCAATATTGTGAAATATTATTGCAATTACATTTAAATGTAATTTATTCCCTTGATGCAATTCAGAATTTTCAGGATCATTACTTGTTCAGTTTTACATGATCCTTCAGAAATAATTCTAAGACACTCATCAAGACATATTTAGTCTTCTTAATATTAAAGCTTCGTATTTTTGTGGAAACCGTGATTTAAAAAACCACAATATGAATTCAAAAGAAGTTTGAAAAAAATTAAGTAATAAAAATAACAAAAAAACTAGAAAATGAAGCATTATGAATAATCAGAGTGAAGCATTGAGTGTAACTTTTAATTTACTTGGAAACAAATCAGGAATATAATAAAATGTAGTATCCATATCCAATTGTTCACTGCACAATATGCATACCAGTATATATCAGTTTTTTAAGCATTCTGAGAGCATATGGATTGTCAGACTTGAAACCGTGATTAAAACTTTAGTTAAGTATATATTTGCTTGTAATCTGATATAACGGTTGTTTTTTTTTGTATCAGGTCACCAAGCTGATCCTGGTTTTCCATCGAGCTGAAGAATCCGCCTTCAGCAGCCGTGAGCGGGAGCTGTTTGTTCAATTCTGCAGTGCATTTGCTGAGGACATGGTGCCTTTCTTAAACCGATGTTTACAAGTTCTCTTCCCTCCGGCCCAGCTCGCTCTCATACTAGGTAAATATCAATTGTTCGCTAACACCATTTAAAGGCACAGTATGTAATTTTAGCCACTAGAGGGTGCGTATTCACAACAAACAAAGCTGTAGGCTGCGTCCAAAATTGCATACTAGGGCTGCACTATATTGAGAAAATCTGACATTGCGATATTTTATTTTACTGCAATATACATTGCGATATAAATACAATTTCCCTAGATGACTTCAGTAGCTCTATTTGAATCTAGATTGATTGTGATGATTTTGTAGGGGAATTGTGCAAATTAAATATAATAAACAAATTTAAAGTAAGTAATGATTAGGATTAAAAGCATAGATTAACATAAACGTGAAATAAACATTGCTTAATTCTCTGGATTCATTCTTCAAAACATTTTGGATGTATATGAGCAATATCACACAAGTAGCGGTGCGATATGGCTGTATATTGGCACTGTCGGGAGGCGTGCCTTAGTGTCCCACCAGTGATGATATACAGCCACATCGCACTACTACGAGTGTGATATTGCGTTTATACAACAGTTCGACGGCATAATCGTGCGTAAAAAAAAGAAAGAAAATCAAACACGGAGAGTCTAAAAACCCTTTTGTATGAGGAACTACTTTCTTCTGCCATTCATTCACATCTGCAGCTGACGTCAGTTAAAGCGATGACAGGTTATTTTGCTCACATTTTAAGATTATAACGCTGAACAGCATGAAATGCCATCAGTCTAGAGACATTTCCCAGTATTTCTCTGTTGCAATCGGGACATCACAATAATTAACCCCAAAAAAGCCAAAGAAAAGCAAGCACTACCAGAAACACTCACACTACCAGACTATGGTATAAATACAGCACTACAACATACAAAAGAGAGACATCGACTTAGAAAGTCACTTACCTGTTTAATGATGATTTGATCAGCTGTAGTTTGAAATTACGCTGTTTTTCTCCCCTAAGTACTTATTATGTGGTCTCTGTCGCCATCTGGTGGTGGAACGTCAACCGTCTTTGCTCTGCTCAGTATGACAGGCTGATGGATGCCGATGCGCTGTCTCTCAGAAATTATGAATATTTAAAATAGGCACTGTCCTTATAAATAAACTGCATAGTTGCAATCTAAACAACTACATTCTTGCCTAAAAAAAGCCTCAAAAGTACATTGTTGTCCAACAGCAGCAATATTTGTCAAATTGTTGTGAGTTTATTGATCTGCTGTCACTCTGTGTGGGCGGAGTAATACAGAAGGGTGAAGAGGCTGCACGAGTGCTGTTAATGCAGAATATCGCACGGCTATCAGCCAATCAGATTCATAAGTCATCAAAATGTATGACACTGTTGTAGTGGTTTTTGGATGTTATAATGAAAAAAATCTTGTTATATACATTAATGTTGATTTAACGTTTATCTTGCATTTGTACTGTAGGCGTCGCTCCAACCCAGGTTTCCAAGTACGGCAGTCTAGGCTGCATCAATGTGAACACTGTTCTGGAGCCGCTGGAGTTTGTTCTGCCCCAAAAAGAGCCTGTGACTCCTGTACTGGATCTCTGCACTGATCTGAACAGCTTGATGTCATCCGAATCAGATCCCACAACTATAGACAAACATTTTACACCTCATGAAGAAAAACCCTTTGTTTCTGACCAGGAAGAGCCTGTATCTGTGACTGATCCTCAGAAAGATGTTTCTTCTGAAGCGGTTCATACAGAGCAAAACAACCCAAATACAGAGAAATCCGAGGATTGACGGAAATGACCTTTGATGCACAGAACTTAACAGATGAATTGCCTGATGTTGACGAAATGTTGTCAAATTAGGAGTCAACAACTGTTTTATGAAGAATATCCTTAAAAGAATTAATCAAATAACCATGTTGAGACACTTAAAAAGGGTTTTGGATTAATTTTTATTGCAGACTTTATTTGGGGAAGGAAAAATGAAACAAATAACCACGTCAAGACATTTAAAGCAGGGTTTGGGATACATTTTTGTTGCAGACTTTATTTGGGGAAGGTAATGATGTAATATATAATGTAATTTAATTATGTTCATGTTTAAAATGTGAAGTGTTTATTGAATTGACTTTCCGAGGTCCCAAAAGGTATTTGAATACCATGGTAATAAAACCCACTTTACTTCGAATAGCAATATAAATATTTTTTTTTTCTGTGGTTAGTGAAATGTGATGATCTATAAATTCACATGCGACTAATTTAACATCATTGTACAAAACTATAGTTGTGAAAGAAGCTTGTGGATCATTTGTATTTATATGCAGCTCATCTAATGCAAACCAAAAACCTTTTAGGGCCTATAAATGCTCTTGTATTGCACTCTTCATGTTGCTTTTTACTTTGTTTCATGGGAGGAAAAATGGTTAGTAAAACTGGATGAAAATATTAGGGTTTTTGATATTATTATTATTATTATACTGAAGCAAACATAAACAGTTAGCACACAAAAGAGTTTCCTTATAATTATAACTGGTATGAGGGCAGAATTTAGATTTTAGAAAATATTCTGTAACAAGAGAAAGGTGAAACGGATTCAGAACAATCACAAAACATTTTGGTTTAACGTTTCAGGCTTCCAGTCCAGATCCTGCAGGTAGTGTGAGATCAACAATCACTTCTTCACAAACTTCTTGCGAGCTGCGTTTGGATTTGTGCGTCGTCGTCCTCCGCCGGTCTGGCCATCCCGCAGTTGTAAGCTGGCTGATTTGCTGTAGACGTCGTGCTCGGAGAACGGAGAGCTGCTGGCCAGGTAATCTGGATCAAGCACGTTAGTCTTCTGACGAGCCTTTCTAGACATTCTCTGCTGAGGGAAACGCTGATCTTCCACCAGGTGTGGGTTGTTGCCGTGTTTTCCTCCTTGTGGCATAGGCAAAGAGTACTACAAGAGACAGAACATTTACTGATGTTTAGCGATTACGTATTTTTACGCATTTGAGAGGCACTTTAATCCAAAGTGTGTTACAGTACTTTCAAAGTAGACTATCGTTTTTTTTTGCTTTCCTTTGTAATAATTGAAGCCTACGAGTTACTTTTTAGCGCAATGCTCTTCCATTTGAGCTACTGGATTATATATATAAAAATCTGACAATAGAACGATATATCGATACAGTATGTATCAGCCAATGAACACTATTTTTTTTTTTTTATATCATCATTATCAGACCAATAGCAGAATTAGGTCAATATCTTTAGTTAATAAATTACAATTTTCGAACATATTTGGAACCACTTGAAACCACTTCAACATAAAGGTTGAAAGCCACAGAAATGAATAGTTAATCAAGTTCAGAGATCAGTTCAAACTTTTCTGAGGGGTTTTAAAATAAAAAAAATCCTGTTAGTGTTTTTGTAATCATGCTCAGAAACATTTATTGGCATAAATATAGGCTCTAGGCCAAATTTAAAGAGCCATCAATGCTAGCCTAAATTTCCATATCAATGCATCTCTAATCTCTACCTTATATTAGGGAAAATAAGTTGTACCATTTTACAAGTATCATTGTTGATGGGGGTAAAAATCAAATTTTATATTTCATTTATAACTAAAGGTAAACAGGCTACTAGCAGTCCTAAATAATACTACAACATTTAAAAACACTATAAATGTATTTTAGAGAATTCATAACTCCACAACAAACCCTTCAAATGAACTGTTTTAACAAATAATAAAAAAACTAAATATCATAAGTCAGAGTTGATTCCAGATGTTAAAATATGACCATAAAAATACCAATATAATGAACCAAATGAACTTGATTTCTGGTGCATATAGCTGATAAACAGCATTAGGTTTAACAAGGAAAGCATCACTCACTCTCTTGCCCTTTGGATTCAGCACTTTGGGATTCCTGGAGAAATGCATCTGCATGGTGCCATCCTCATTAAGGGTGACCGCAATCTTCTTCAAAGTGTTGTTTCCACAATTCGGACAGAAACTTTTGTTCATGTTTGTTGTAGTCCTGAAAAAAAATCATCACATTAGGAACACTATGTGTAGTTTTTGCTGCTCCAAAGTACAGTACTGTGCAAAAGTCTTACGCCACTAGTAACTTAACTAAAAAAAAAAAAAAAAAGGTTTAAAGTCGGTTATTTCTATATTTTTCTGTAGCATGTTAGTTTGAAATATTAATTTTCAGGTAGTTTTTTTTTTTAAGCATCTTAGAGATGTTGCCAAAGTTCTTCTGGATTTAGTTTGTCTCAGTTTCTTTATGTCATTCCAGACAGACTGGATGATAATCAGATCAGATCTCCGTGTGGAGCACTGGCTGTTGTCAGACTCCTTGTGCAGACAATAATCTCACTGTAGAATTACAATCAATGACAAAAAATAATGTTTGGAGATGTAAATTGATATTTCAAACTGACACGCTACAGAAAAATATAGAAATAAAAGACTTTAAACCTTTTTTTTTGTTTGAGTGAAAATACTAGTGTCCGAAGACTTTTGCACAGTACTGTATATTTTTCTAGGTGAATCCATTACTTACTTGAAGCATGCATGACAGCGCAGAATGTAACTCCTGGTGTTTTTAATGAGCATGCCATTTACAGACAGCACATTCAGTCCAATCTGAATCAGAACATTCTGCGAGGAAGACAGTAACATATTGGGTTGTGACTTCAACACCACCTAATTTACCACATTTGCTTAAAGAATGTGTATGATTAATTAGCACACTGTTATAATGAGAAATAGGCATGCTTCTTTTCATTTTCTTATAACATTACATTATTAATGCCTTTAATTTGCTGAGGCGAACAAAGCCTATAACTAGGAAGATGTTTAATTATACAAGGGTGTGCGGTATTGAAAACAAAAATATTGTACAATTATGAGTGGTTCACTGAATCATGCATTCCCATGATTCATACAAGACAACTGATTCATTTAGAAACAAAGCAAATGAATGGATCATTGCCTATTCATGCCAGAGTCCCGCGGAAAAAAGTGATTGACAGGTGGTAATTTGTGTGTAACTTATTTATTTATGATTTGGTTATGGGTAAAACAAAGACCATGCGGGTCAGGTAGTTAAAACTGTAGGCTACAAATAATTAATTCGTTATAAATTAATTATTCATAAGCCACCTATGAAGACGATGCCATCGTCCATCGCGATGTTTCATATTAGACATCGTACGATGCCAAATTGGTCGACATCGCCCAACCCTAATCACAGTGTTGCTTTCAAATGTTCTGTTCTAGCTTTGTTTGGAAACATTTTGAAACAATATTGTGACTTATCTATTTTCAACTTGATCTATTTATAAAGCACTATTGTGCTTATGTGACCAATGTGCTGTAAAGAATAGATAAACGATAATGAAATTAAAAATAAAACATGGCCAAAAATAAAAGCAACAAAACAAATGAAATGATACACATAAAAGGGAGCATTACAGATCATGGAAGTAAGCCAGATCAAATAGAAATGATTTTAATCTACATTTATAGATAGATAGATAGATAGATAGTGTTGAGCAGTTCAAATTTCCACAGGAAGGCTGTTCCATAATTTTGGAACAGCTATGGCGAAAGCTCTATCCCTATAAAACTCTATTTTAACTTCTTGTTTGTTGAAACCGATGAAATATCACACAAAAAATTACTTGTGATACTTCACTTTATCATATAAATACAAATAAACTTGAATTATATGGTCATTTTTACTGCATTTGAATAGGCTCCATAACACAATGATTTTGGACTCTTAAAACATGTTTTGTTGGATTTTGCAAATTGTGACAATGTCAACTTGTATGTTAAAACAACAATAAAGATATTATTGTAGATTAGGGCTACAAGATATTGGAAGAATCTGACATTGCAATATTTTGTTTTTCTGCAATATGAATAACATTTGACCAGATGCCTTGAATAACACTATTTGGAAATAATTCATAGTTTTAGACTGAATGCGATTATTTTTAGAGGAGTGAGTAAAGCATAACATATACAGAAACAATATATTGTGCAGCCGTATTGTAAATGTTTCGCACACCCATATCAAAACA
Source organism: Danio jaintianensis (assembly GCA_903798115.1). Classification (NCBI taxonomy): domain Eukaryota; kingdom Metazoa; phylum Chordata; class Actinopteri; order Cypriniformes; family Danionidae; genus Danio; species Danio jaintianensis. Next base: position 5,831,751 of record CAIGQV010018227.1, read on the forward strand.
CCCATTCTTCGTTAAACATTTAATCTATAATGTCACAAAATGTGTATTGTAATAGATTATTTTCAATTTGCCCAATCAACAATTACCTGCATGGCAAAGTCGGTGGTCACACAGCCCACTTTGATGTCCACTGAAGGTCCCCGCACACCAGCATCCATCTGGACCTGCTTAATGTTGCTAGGAGTAATCCAACCTCCATCATCATCCTCTTCTTCCTCCTCCTCCTCCTCCTCCTCATCATCACTGCTGATTTCCTCTTCTTCTTTCTCATGCTGGTCTCCATTAGTGCCTTCATGCTCTTCAGATTCAGCGGAGAGATCAACCGACTCCAGCTTCTGTGTGACTGTGATGGCATCTGCTGCCTACAGACAACCAAACAACAGAAGGAGAATACCATTTATGTTTGTCTAAAGTGACTGTGACAAATGTTTAGATGTTGTCTGTTTCCTCACCAGCAGCTCCAGAAGGTCAGACTCAATACTGGGCAGAGGATTCCTCCAAAACTGAAAACTGTTGAACTGTGAACCATCAGGATCTTGTGGCTCATTCGTTGCAGGTGGGCTTTGGATAGCAGGTTTACTTGAAGACTTTATTGGGGGGAAGAAATAGATTAAATTTACTGGTGGATCTGCTTTATCAAACTATTTATAGTTTATGGTAATATTATATTTTTTGCTGCGGTCACACTGCACTTTTCGCCCCAGAGACTTCCATTCATACGCATGCGAATGTGGCAGACCGGAAACGCAAGCTCGTGTGACAAGTTTCGCATGTCGCTGCATAGCAAAGTTCAAGCTTGGTGAACTCTGACCTGCGAAATCGCATCACGTGACTGCGTTTGATCAATAGAAGATCAAAACATGACCTCTCTGTACAGAAATGTAAAATATGGAGCAATCGCTCGCTTTTTTTAACATCTAATCATCTAGTTTAATCCCGGCCCTTTTAGTAGCGCCGTCCGGCAGAATTTCACAAGCTCAAACTCTAGTGTAACCGCGGCTGGAGTGATTAGAAGAATAAATATTTAAAATAAAATTGATGGTATGATATAGTTAAGTAATAATCACACAAGCAATAGTGCCGTTTTCCTGAATATTCACTTGTGATCATAACTGCAAACATTTAATGATGTATATAGTTATATTGAGTGAGTTACATTTAAGACAGAATTGACTGAGTGTTTATTTTCAGTTTTATAAAAGAAAATGGTTTAAAGCCATTTTTAAAATGGTAAGTTGGAGTAAATGTCACTTTGAAGTTCCTGAACGAATCTGTAAGTAAATGAATCATTTGAGAAAGTGATTCAATGATCCATTTATAAAGACAGCCAACAGCTGTGTTTTCAATAGAATTGGCTGTTTAGAATGAATCATTTGAATGAATGAGTCAACGAATCACTCATTGTCAACGAATCACTCATTGGCAATGAATCGCCTATTGGCAGTTTTAGTCTTTTATTTACTTATATGTGACAGCCAAAGTCCCAGCACAAAATCACTCTGCAAAATATTGTTTAATTATTGTTATCTAAAGAATAAAAAATTTAAATATATATATATAATTATAAAGATAGAAAATATAAACACTCTTACTGTGGATGCAAATTATATTTTTTATTTCATTTAAAAACACCTATCAAAACTGAAAAATGATGGGATTTTTCTTTAATTAATATAATTCAAATAAACACTGAGCTTTTTTTCAAGTATTGTCTTACTTTTGAAGGAAAATGGAAACCAGTAATGCCAACAGGAGTCTCTGGATGTCTTTGTGTGCTGCATATCTGGACCTGAAATGCAGACGATGTTGAAAACTAGAACAAATATGAATTAAAATTTGATTCATTCATCTTCAGTACCTGTTTCTCAGGTTCTTTCCTCAAATGCTCAGTCCCCACATTTTCAGATTCCAGTTGATAAGTCAGAGCCAAAACCTTGATGTCTGTTGCTGAGAGACTGGGATAATCTCCTGTCTTTTTAGCAAACTCTGTAACTGTAATTAAAAAAAACACATAAATCACTACCTGCAACACACTTCCAGCACTGAAATAAAGTCTTTGAAGTAAGACGCACAAGTAGCAGATTGTGTGAAGACATTGTTATTGCTGTATTTTATAAATTGTTTGGTATCTTATATGTTATGGAATGTTTTTTTGTTTTTTTTATTGGACTTTGAGTCTGTAATAAAGTTTGAATGAATCAATGAATGAATGATTACCAAATTGAATGTACTCTGGAAATGGTTCTTTGAAATCGAGCTTGTATGGCAAAAAAGCCAAGCTCCTTTTAGTTGGTTTATCCCGAATTTCATCAACAACATCCTTCAAGGTATAAATGTTCTTGCCAATTTCCTATTGGAAAACACAAACAAACAAAATTTACAAAGCAAATATAATAATTATATACACACATTGAAAGCATATTAAATGCAACATACTTTAATGTTTCTTTAATGACAGAGTGAAAATGTTTACGTCTGAACATATATATCCTATTGAGTATTCAAGTATTTGTGTGATGAAAACCACTGGGAATGCAACAATCTGAAAAGGCAAAGTTCTTAAATAGTACATTTTGAGATCACAGATTTTATCCAGTTAAACAATTTTTACAAGTTGAAAAATGATATTGATGTCTCTTGCTCTTTCTGTGAGACTTCTGAGTCTGTTGCTCACTTATTTTAGGAATGTTCCTTTGTTAAACATTTCTGGTCTGATGTGAATACTCTAATTGTCCAAAAGATTTAGAGTGATTTTTCTTTAAGCTATAGACATGTGGTTTTGGGGTTTTACACTAAAGAAAAACAATTCCTTAATTCAAGTTTTTGTATAAACCTTATATTATATATTAGAAAGTTTTTTTTTATACATAAATGTAAATATACTCAATCTAAGCCGAATTTTGTATTTTTATACGAGAATAGGAACTGTACTTGAATACCATTACTGAGGCTCATAACAAGAAAGCAGATAAAACGTGCTTTATTTAATATTCTGCATTAATTTGTATGATTTTTTTCATGTGCCCTATCCCTCATTTATTTTTTATTTATTACTTTTTGTCTTTCTCTTTGCTTTATCATTGTTATACTTCTTTTAAAATGGTCATATTTCTCTTGTTGCAAAAAGTCATATCTGTATTGTTTGTACTATACTTCTATCTGTTGTATTTTCATTGTAATTGCCTGTTGTTATTGCAATAAAAAAGTACATTTTGAGATATGTTTATTTACGTAACACCTCAAAAGAATTTTTAAATAGCTCAAATAAATGTATATATTTTTAAGTTCTCACGTCAACAATATCATGCATGTTCATTATCAAAATATGTTGTATTACCAAATATGGACACTATTGCCAAACACTGCAAAAAAAACATTCTTCCATGGTATTTTTGTTAGTGTGTTGCCTTTGTATGACCTAAATCAGAGATGCCCATACTAGTTGGCCCATGCTAATCTTTGATTTGGCCCACCATCCCATTTAAGAAGAGAAGGAAAATGATGGGGAGGTGGTTGGGACGAATATCTTTGACAGAGATCATCATTTCCAATTTAATGTAACTTTTTGTTTGTTTGTTTTGTGATATCTCTTTTGTTGTAAATTAATCTGATTTTTAAAAATGTAAATACTGTAAATGCACAAAACATCAACTAGCAAATCAAGGAAAAGGCAAGTGCAGCTTAGTGTATTCAGTACTGAATTCCATTTTGTTATTAATATGATTGTTTATGTTTTTACTGTAATAAGTTAATTATAAAAATGTTAAAAACATACTGCATCAGTTAATAGAATTTAAAGCAATCTTTTGTAGTTATTTTTATATATTAGGAAATGAATTAGGAAATTACTTATGCAAACTTTAAAGTAATACAGTTTGATATTTACCTTCGGCCCAAAGCCCTCAATCAAATTTGGTTTTTGGCCCTTCATAAGAAAAAGTTTGGGCACCCCTGATCTAAATAATACACCATAATGGTATAATTTATTTATTCTATTGGGGGAAAATTGGTTTTATATTCGAGCATTAGGACTTTCCCCTTGATAATATCATTTCAGTAAAGTATTATTTGCTCATTCTAAATAGGGAAGTCATATTATCAGCCAATGACTATCAAAGTACAACGTTGTTTACAGTGAATTAAATAGTGCTAATGTTGTTTTGAAGTCATACTTGCATGAGATTTCAGACCGAATATTCCAAGTACCATGGTAAACAATATAGGGAGCGAGTCACTGAACGAATGTGCGAATATAAAACCAAACTTTACCTCAATATTTATTCTAACAGTTACATGTAGCACTATGCAGTTACAGCACACGTGTCAGTTTCGTCATTTATCCTGCAGCACAGCCATTAAAACGCACATTTCTGGACGTCAATATTAAAAGAACCAAATAAGACAACAAAGCCCTGAAACAATAACTCACGTGTAAAGGAGCTCTTTTGATAAAAGCTCCAGCATCCACAACAACATGCTCCACTGTGGTCACCACCATCTTGACAGTGCGGCCGGAGTTCTCGCGAGAAGACGCAGTCGTCCCGTTAGTATCACGTCATTTGTTGACGTTCAGGTGGGTGAAGATGGCGGCCCGCTGGAGCAGTGAGAATGTGGTGGTGGAGTTTCGAGATGCACAGGTAGACAGTCGCTACACCTGCGTGCATGCTTAAAATGCGTTAGAAGTGTAGTTTTAAACAACTTTGAAGCAACAAACATGCACTGCTTAAAATGTCAATAGTAAGCGACGTCTTTTAAACTTTGAATTGAATGACATTCTTTTGTTTACTAATGTGTTCCCTTTATAAACTTACCCTGGTAGACACTGTGCTTTATTAGTATTACAGTAAACGATTTGTCAAGGAAGACTTTGAATGCAGTCATGGTAAAATGACCGGTGAGATCTTTAATAACTGTGGATCAATAAGTAGTTGATAGTTCATACATGAAGATTATAGTTTGTTATTACTGTTACTTAACCTTAAACTACAATTCAAATGGATGAATGTCATTAAATATTAACTATCAAAGCAAGTGTTAATTATTTAACTAGAAAAAAAACAACCTCTTATGTTTACAAAACTTGAGGACAATGAACTGTACATTTGAATATAGTATATATTAACATAAAAAATTACAAATACAGTGCACTAAAAAGATCTGATGGTTAAGAACTAGTACTTTATATACGTTCAATGTACTTTTGATTAAAAAAAAATGTAACTTTAAAAGTTTGTCCTGATAAAAATATATTTGATATATTTTTTAATTTCTTGAATCTTGTTTGTTTAAGGGCTTTATGACCAAGTGTGGAATTTGGCATTAATTATTCTGCAAAAACTTGTTTTTTAGTTGTTGTTGTTGTTGTTTTTTGTTTGTTTGTCTAAAGCTTCATTAATCCCCTTGGGGCAATTCATACTGCCATTTGCATTGCTTCACAAATTACACATGCAACATCAATTACATAAGCAAAAAATATATCAAATAATATTAATAAACCATCGATAAACTACATTTATTACGTAACCGGATTGATTCAGGCACAAAAGTAAATTTATAACGATTTGTGAAACATCTAATTGACCTTAGACGTCGGCTGAGGGCCATCCACTCAAAATAATAATTTAATTAGGTACTTTTGATAAAAAAATGCAACTTTTTTTGATAAAAGTTTGTCCTGATAAAAATATATTTAATATATTTTTACATTTCTTTAATGTTTGTTGTTTAAGGGCTTTATGTCTAAGTGTGGAATCTTGCATTCAATTATTCTGCAAAAACTAGTATTATTTTTATAACTGCAATTATTCTTTGTTTGTTTTTTTATTTAGTTTAGTTAGCTTAAAGCTTTATTAATCCCCTTGGGGCAATTCATACTGACATTTATGGTGCTTCACATATAACACAAATGACACACGTAACATCAATTTAACAAACAAAAAATATATAAAATAATATTAATAAACCATCGATATACTGGATAACTGGATTGCTTCAGGCACAAAAGTAAATTTATAATGATTTGAGGAACATCTAATTGACCTTAGACATTGCCTGAGGGGCATCCACTCAAAAATAATAATTTGATTTTATGTACTTTTAATTAAAAAAAATGCTACTTTAAGAGTTTGTCCTGATAAAAATATATATTAATATATATTTTTAGATTTCTTTGGTGTTGGTTCTTTAACCCTTGTGTATTGTTCAAATTTACTACCCTTTTGTGATGTTAGGGTCTGTTTTTGCCCCATTGACTTTCATTATAATGACATTTTTTTGTTGCAAAGCCTTGACACACCATATAATCATGCATTCTTGATTGTTGCTGGTTTTTCCTGTTGGTAAGAGGTCAAATTTCTCATTTTTACAGTTGATCATCAGTGGTACCCTTAACCCTTTAGATAGGCCTGTGCAAAAAAGTTTATTTTATATGAAGTTTTATGAGTTCTATGGAGTAAAACAGCAGATTATAGTGTGTGTGCATAAATACTCTTACTATGTTTACCATGTTCTGAGAGCTGAGCTGCTTATTTTGATTTTCTCAGACATATCAAGGTAAGTGTGAAGGTAGAAATTAAGCTTTTTTGCACCGAAACTGATGATAGTAAACGTTTAAAATTGTACCTCTTTACAACAGGGAAAACCAGCAACCATCAAGAATGCATAATTATATGGTGTGTCATAGCTTTGCAATCCAAAAATGTCATTACAATGGAAGTCAATGGGGCAAAAACAGCCACCAACATAACAAAATAGTAGTCAATTTGCCCAGAGTGTATTGTTGAATTTTTGCGTTTTCCCAAAATATGTGTAAAAATAAGATTTGTCACCAAAATCATTCCATTTGCTGAAACACAGAAAAAGTTGTGGCCAAATTAAGACTCAAAATCACCCCGGAGTGGATGAAAACATTCCCAACAGCACACAAGGGTTATGGGCTTATGTCCAAGTGTGGAATTTGGCTCTCACTTATTCTGTAAAAATCTGTATGTTCATTTCTATCACTGTGGTTTGGGATCCAGTTCATACAATGCTGTAGTTGAATTTCTGTAACATTTCAAAGGATAAAAAAAACGCATTTTTGAATGTTTGTGTTATATAATGAAATATGTTTCTGTTTTCAGGCTACTGCTATGTCAGTGGACTGTCTGGGCCAGCACGCTGTTCTCTCTGGGTGTGTAAAACCTCAACAAATGTCACATTATTATGGGGAATTACCAGCTCTAGCATAGTTTTATGTGCTGCATATACTATTTTTATTTTAAAAATGCCTTTCTGTCATAACACACTCTATTTATTCTTTTACATAGGAAACGATTCTTATATGTTGTAAATTTAGAAACGCCGTCTGAAGCTCCTCGTAAAATCAGCCGCCAGAGCAAATGGGACATTGGGACAGTCCAGTGGAACCCACACAAATCTGATGCCCATTTATTTGCTGCATCTGTAAGTAAAAAAAATAAAATAAATATATATATATCAACATAAATGTGTTCACCCCTCACAGATCTCTCTTTTAAATATTTTCTACAGGATGCTTCACAATAATATATTTGTGCATATTAGTCATTAGATTAGTTCGTACCAAAAACAAAACTGGAACTAATCTAACAAAAAAAAGTTAAGATCACAGTCCAAAAATGAGTTCACCCAAATTAAAATGTTGTAAAAAATATTAAACACAATTTTAATAAACAGGAAAAATCTGAAGAAACAAACCAAAAAAAATAAATTATATATATATATATATATATATATATATATGTATGTATATGTGTATATAGTTGAAATTTATTTTTTTCTTTTGCAATAACTCGAATTTAAATGTATCATCTTTCTGTTTATGAAGATGAAATTTGGTGTCAGTTTGGCTACAACTGTTTAATAAAACAGTTTTTTTAATGCACCAAAAATGATTGGGTATATTCACTGAGAGATGGATAAAAATATTTACATTTTAAAAGGGGGTGTACTCATTTATGCTCATATAAATAAATAAATAGGGGGCAGCACGGTGGCTCAGTGGTTAGCACTGTCACCTCACAGCAAGAAGGTCGCTGGTTCGAGTCCCGGCTGGACTCTGTGTGGAGTTCTCCCAGTGTTGCCGTGGGTTTCCTCCGGGTGCTCTGGTTTCCTCCATAGTCCAGAGACATGCGCTATAGGTAAATTGGATGTACTAAATTGGCCGTAGAGTATGAGTGTGTGTGAATGTGAGAGTGTGTGGGTGTTTCCCAGTACTGGGTTGCGGCTGGAAGGGCATCTGCTGCGTAAAACATATGCCGGATTAGTTGGTGGTTCATTCCAATGTGACGACCCCTTATATATGAGGAACTTAGCCGAAGGAATATGAATGAATGAATGAATGAATAGATAGATTGATTGATTGATTGATTGATTGATTTGATTAGTTTGTCACAACAACTGTGCACAACATAATACCAAAGTACAAATAAACAAGCAAAATAAAAAGCAGGGAAGGCCAGGTTTAAATGAATGCCTAAAATATTAAATACAAATGAAAAAGATTTAAAAAAAAGGGGGGGGGGGATGTCATCAGAATGGAAATCACACTATCACAAATATGTTAATATTCCTTAATATCACCGTTATGTATAGAAATATATTTTCTTGCTGATGCCTTGTTCTCTGTTCATTTATTATTGTTTCACGTGAATTTTTCTATATTGTGAATAATGCTTTTCTCATTTTCACCAAGAGTAACCAGCGTGTCGACTTGTACACGTGGCGGGATGGATCTGGTGAACCACATACGTCTTTGCAAGGCCACACACGTGTTATAAGGTAACACGTGATTTCAAGCTGAAATTAGTATACAATTGGAAGAGAATCGAAATTGACAGTGTGAAATATTGCAGTATTTATTATGAAGGCGTAGGTTTGATCTTGACATTGGTGGGGACCTATGAACCCCCATCTGCCATCATCCTCACTTGGTGTCATCCACCTCACACACCTTATTCTTGCATGGGAAAATTCCCTTCTCAGTTTTGGCGCTGTCACATCTGAACACAGCTATAGCCTCTCACATGACAGCAGGGAAAGGCTAAGCCAATCACAATGTTCATATGTGGTTTGGGGGCGGTACGACTTGAGTAGAGAATGTGATTTAACCCTTTCTGCATGTCCAGATTAATGTTGACGTGATTATTTATTTATATATTTATTTTTTACAGTTTTTTAAGTGAAGTAAATTATTGGTGAGGACATTTCAGTAGTTGGTAGATATTGGTGGGGACACGTCCCCTTCATCCATGCTAAATCTACTCCCCCTGGAATTATGTATCACATAAACTAATCAAAAGAACTTTCCTTCTCTTTTCAACAACGTCTGAAGAGTTAAGATGCAAAAGCCTTTAAGTGTCATCTGAATTTTTCTTCTGCATTTTTCTCAGGCTCCTGTGTGTGCGCGTTTAGTAATTTCAGTTTTACGACAAAGAATAGGTTCTTTTCGTTCCCTTTAATGTGAAATGACTTTTTAAATAAACACAGAAAAATGCTAATTTTAGAAGAAAATTTCAGACAGCACTAAAGGTGTTTGCATCTGAACTCATTTCATCTCTTTCCTGATGACTTGTTTACTCTCTTATGGGCAGGATCAATCTGTCAATAATGTGATCCAGCAATAGCAAATCATATCCATCCAATCAATTCCCCATGGACAAAATCAAGCCCCGCCTACTTTTGTTGTTAATTCAGAAAAACTAAATTTTGAGAGGAGTTTTACTAGGATGCACAGTTGAAGTCAGAATTATTAGCCCCCTGTATGTTTTTTTCCCCAATTTCAGTTTAATGAAAGAAGATTTTTTCAACACATTTCTAAACATAATAGTTTTAATAACTAATTTCTAATCACTGATTTCTTTTATCTTTACCATGATGACAGTACGTAATATTGTACTAGATATTTTTCAAGATACTAGTATTCAGCTTAAAGTGACATTTAAAGGCTTAATTAGGTTAATTAGGCAAGTTAGGGTAATTAGGCAAGTCATTGTATAAAAAAATATTGCTTAAGGGGGTTAATAATAATGACCTTAATGTTTTAAAAAAATTAAAAACTGCTTTTATTCTAGCCGAAATAAAACAAATAAGACTTTCTCTAGAAGAAAAAATATTACAGGAAATACTGTGAAAAATTCCTTGCTCTGTTAAACATAATTTGGGAAATATTTGAAAAAGAAAAAAAAATTCACAGGAGGGTGAATAATTTTGACTTCAACTGTATGTCACAATTGAAGTGACTATCGCAACTTCTGTTCCACGCTGACTTAAACCAAACAATAAAAATGCATCAGCAAAATAAAAGTTTGATTGAGTCATCCAAATAGAATGGTGGGAAATTAGACATTACACTCATAAACATTAAAATCATGAATCTCCATAAAGTTGCGTTGAAACAATGTGTATTTTGAATAAATAAACAGACTTGAATTGATCTCAATTAAGCATGTTAATACATTCTACCTTTTACATACATTCTAATGTAACACACAACCCATGTGATTTGATTTTAAAAACCAAAATGTTTTCTGTCTGTTTCAGTGATTTGGACTGGTCGTGGTTTGAACCAGAGTTTCTAGTCACTAGTTCTGTGGACACGTACATATACATATGGGACACAAGGTGAGTGTGTTGAAAAGGTGCAAGATGCAGAGTTTGTGAAATGGTTCATATTTTATGCTTTTCTTGCTTGATTTCTAGGGACACTCGAAAGCCAACCGTGGCTTTGTCTGCTGTGGGTGAGTGCAAAGAATTGATCAGTTTATTTAAACTCTGATGTCTGTAGTTTTGATTTGATTTTCTGATTTTTCCTCTGTGTTTCAGCTGGAGCCTCTCAGGTGAAGTGGAACAGACGGAATCAATATTGTTTGGCATCGAGTCACGATGGTGATGTCAGAATCTGGGACAAGAGGGTGATTATGTCATTCTGTTACTTGTTACATCATAAACACAAAAGAGTTCTGATTATTTCTACCTTGAACACCCGCAGTCACAATTAACGCATTTCAGTGTCTTACTTTCCCTGTGCATCTGAATATGCCTGCCTCTGTTGCCCAACAACTTTCTGCTAATCATAAACATAACTTTATGTTAGAAAAAATACATAACTTTACTTCAGACATGTTTTTCAAAACAACATTAAGTTTCGGAAATAAAAACGCGCTCTCCCGATTGTGAAGTGAAAGAGAGGTGCGCTGGAGGAAACTCATACACATTTAAAGGCTGCATTACTAAAAAGATGACACTTTTAGGGTAATGACTTCATAAAATATGATGACAGACATTTAATACTTAATTTTAATATCTCAATAGAGGCTTTGAATATAAATATGATGTGACAATATGACGGAATGGCCATTCTGGTTAGAATTCTGTAGTTCGATGTGTTAACAAAACCATATTTTTCAATGAAGAGTGTGACAGACTATTTGCTCTCTCGCAAGGGAAACTGTTGTATTTTTAATATAGTTTTTATCTAGTTTAAATATGTTATTGCTTGTTTTTCGGTTGTTTTTCCACTTTATCATAAGGGAGTGGTAATTATTTTTAGAATTTCATATTTCTATCGAAAAAATTTGTCTTTTTAGAATTTGTTTGTTTGTATCTTAATTTCAATACGTTTTTTGTCGATAAACAAAATAAAATAAAATAAACAAGAAAAACGAATAACGTTTAAGGAGAAATGAATTGCGTTTAAAGACTCTTCCGTTCAGCGGCCAAAACAAACGTGGAGTAATTTCTTATTGTTAACTGTATGACCAAAATAAAACAGTAGCTTAGCCTGTTATAAACTGTTTTTGCTGTTAATGACAAAATCATCTATCGTGCCAGTGCAGTTTCCTTTTGATTCGTTTTAATCAAGTCGTTCTACCTTAATGAGCCAGGACAGGCTTTCTAAACTAATATATATATATATATATATA
>CAIGQV010018227.1:5852013-5883161 GCA_903798115.1 Danio jaintianensis
CATCTGCTGTTCAAAACTAGCCTAGCGCCATAGCCTAGAGTGCTATCTGCTGTTCAAATATAGCCTAGAGCGCCATCTGCAGTTAAAAACTAGCCTAGAGTCCCATCTACTGTTCAAAACTAACCTTGAGCACTGTCTTCTGTTAATAACTAGCCTAGAGCGCCATCTACAGTTCAAAACTAACCTAGAGCACAGTCTACTGTTCAAAACTAGCCTTGAGCACTATCTTCTGTTAAAAACTAGACTAGAACACCATCTGCTGTTCAAAACTAGCCTAGAGTGCCATAGCCTAGAGCGCTATCTAATGTTCAAAACTAGCCTTGAGCACGGTCTTCTTTTAAAAAACTAGCCTAGATCGTCATCAACTGTTCAAAACTAGCCTAGAGCACAGTTTACTGTTTAAAACTAGCTGAGTGCCATCTTTTGTTCAAATGTAGCCTAGAGCGCCATCTGCTGTTCAAATGTAGCCTAGAGCGCCATCTGCTGTTCAAAACTAGCCTAGAGCACCATTGACTGTTCAAAACTAGCCTAAAACGCTATCGACTGTTTAAAACTAGCCTAGAGCGCAATCTACTGTTCAAAACTAGCCTGGAGCGCCATCTGCTGTTCAAAACTAGCCTAAAGCACTATTTGCTGTTCAAAACTAGCCTAGAGCGCCACCTGCTGTTCAAAACTAGCCTAGAGTGCAATCTACTGTTCAAAACTAGCCTAGAGCACTATTTGCTGTTCAAAACTAGCCTAGAGCACAGTTTACTGTTCAAAACTAGCCTAGAGCGCCATCTGCTGTTCAAAACTAGCCTAGAGCGCCATCTGCCTTTAAAAACTTGCCTAGAGTGCCATCTACTGTTCAAAACTAGCATAGAGTGCCATCTACTGTTCAAAAGTAGTCTAGAGCACCATCTACTGTTAAAAACTATAACGAAACATTTTGTAAACTTAGAATCTAAACAATTTTTCACCACAGCTCTAATAAATAAAAAGTAACATTATGTTTGTCGTAGATGGATGCTGTCAACCGCAGTTGCTTTGTGTCGGCCGACTGTGGAGCCAATCGTGTTCGTCTCGTGGTGAAGTTCCCTGCCCAATATCCCAACAATGCAGCTCCATCTTTTCAATTCGTCTCTCCAACAAACATCTCGTCCTCCATGAAGATCAAGATACAGAAGGTTGAAACTCTGACAAACTTCAGACTTGTCTTGACACATACTCAGTATCACGTTGAAGCAGCGTTGTCTCTTTTGTAGATCCTGACCGATACGTCGCTTCAGAAGGTGAAGAGGAACCAGAACTGCTTAGAGCCGTGTGTCAGACAGCTGGTGTCCTGCTTAGAGTCAGATGGAGTCATGGTCAGTGAGTCTTACTGCTGGATTTTATTTAAAGGTCCCTTGAAGTGCTTTGAAATGTGGATTTTTTTTATTTAATGTTAATAACAGTAACGAATGGGGCGGGACTTATCGAGGTCATCAATGTAATCATGTTGAAATGTTAAATAAGTTTCTGCTCTGTGTCTGAATGGGTGTTCAGGAGGATGGTACAAACCCTTATGTGCTCACCAACCCAGTGACTCCTGCCCTTCCTGCTTTTCCTCGAGTGACCAACACTTACGGCTCGTACCAGGACGCCAACATCCCTTTTCCCCGCACCTCAGGGGCGCGTTTCTGCGGGACAGGTGACTGATATAATAAAGATATTCATTCATTTTCTTTTCGGCTTAGTCACTTTATTAATCTGGGGTCGCCACAGCGGAATGAACCGCCAACTTATCCAGCATATATTTTACGCAGTGGATGCCCTTCCAGCTGCAACCCATCACTGGGAAACATCCATACACACTCATTCACACATATACACTACGGACAATTTAGCCTACCCAATTCACCTATAGCACATGTCTTTGGACTTGTGGGGGAAACCGGAGCACCCGGAGAAACCCACGCTAACACGGGGAGAACATGCAAACTCCACACAGAAACGCCAACTGACCCAGCCGAGGCTCGAACCAGCGACCTTCTTGCTGTGAGGCGAACGTGCTACCCACTGCGCCACCGTGCAGCCCCATAATAAAATAATTTGTTTTAGATGCATTTTAATAGACACATTTATTGAGAAAGTTTATTAATTTTTTTTTTTTATTTGTGTTTTTTATTTTTTCCTTGTTATTTTAGTTAAGTTAACCTAAAATTTTTTTTGACCAACTCAAATACAAATGTATTTTATTAATTTATTTATTTAATTAGTTATTTATTTATTTAGTTGTTATTGTTTTTTATTTATTTACTTATTTTTTATTATTATTTGATGTTTTTTAATTGCTTAAATTTCAGTTCAATTAAATTCATGTTTATTTCTATAGCGCTTTTACAATGTGGATTGTGTCAAAGCAGCTTAACATAGAAGTTCTAGTAAATTGGAACAGTGTCAGTCCAGTTTTCAGAGTTGAAGTTCAGTTTAGTTTAGTTCAATGTGGTTTAATTTTCACTGCGCAGCTCCACAAGTCCCAACTAAGCAAGCCAGTGACGACAGTGGCGAGGAACAAAACTTCACCAATTGACGAAAGTGAAGGAAAACAAACCTAAAGAGAAACCAGGCTCAGTTGGGCACGACAATTTCTCCTCTGGCCAAACTTCCTGTGCGGAGCTGCAGTCTAGGTGCCACAGGCTGGAGAATGCTGGATGTCCATCGTGGAGAACTGCAGGTGTGAGTAGGTCACCGGCGGGTGATCATACTGACCCACGGGATTAATGCGAAGATTCGTCTGTCCCTGTGGTCTTTTAGGAATCAGTATCATGCTCTCCACTCCTCCATGACTGCTGCAGCGTCAGCTCAGGATATGGCCTGGTCCAGGATTATGGATACCTTGGCATCATTTCTTCACAGGTTGTGGATCGCATCAATGGTGCTGCATAATCTCTAGAGGCCTCGGGATGAGTGAGGAAATAGACAATAAAGAAATTAAGACATTATCAGGAAGGCTATTCCAGAGTTTAGGAGCCAGATTTCCACATTTACTTACAGATATATGGTAAACAGAGCTTTTTACATTGGATATACAAAACAATTAAGCATGAGAATCCAGAAAGTGTAGAAAAATAAATAGCATTAACGACTCACAGATATGATGAGAATATAATATTAATCTACCATAATAATAAAATAACTTTTGTATGTAATCAAAGTAAAATCGAATAAAACAGATTTGTTGCTTTTCAATTGCTAATCCAGTTGTGTGTTTATTTCTTAACCCATACTGTGGTACCCAATCTAATGCAGTCTAGTTCTTATAATGTAAATATTATTATATAAAATAATTACTTCATTTGTCCATTATAGGTTCCTTGGTGTATTTCACGCGACCCATAACTATGCATCGAGCAACTCCTCCGACTGAACCCACTCCCAGGTCAATATTCATTCCTCTTTATTTGTTTTTGGACATAATGCTGTATTTTCCTTTAAATTCAATGTAAAGAGGTTAGTCAAAGTGTATATAATAAGGTGTATGTGTGTGTGTGTGTGCAGGTCTCTGTCGGCTCTTTCAGCGTATCACAGTGGTGTCATGACACCCATGAAGATGCGAACCGAGTCTCAGACCACACTGAGGCTGTACAGCGGCAGCCCGACCCGCACAGACAAAGATCAAGTGTCCATATCGTCCTTCTACTACAAAGAGCGGGTGAGACTGGTCACAAAAATTACAGATACAAAATAACTCCGGCTAGAAGGCTGGTTAGGTGCTGTTTGATTACCCTTGTATGTTTGTATTTTATTTTATTTTGCTTTGCTTTTTGTTTTGTTTATTTTTTATATTTAATTTTTTACTAATAATATGTTTTACAGATTTTTTCAGGTTTTATTTTTACCTTTGAAATTAGAATATTTTATGTTACGTTTCTTAAATTTTCTTGTTTTTTTCATTATTATATTATTATTATTATTATTATTATTATTAATTATAATAAGAATAAAAATAATAATAATAAAACACTCTATAATATACTGTTTTGGTTATTTTAGTAAAAGTATAACATTTAAATAAGATTTAAAATAATAATAATAATAATAATAATAATAATAATAATAATAATTATAAAAAAGTAGAAAAATAATTTGTTTAATTTTTTGTTTTGTAAATTTTTTATATTATTTAATTTTAATATTAATAATCCATTTTACTGATTGATTGACGCTTTATTTTTACATTTAACATTTTCACTTTAATATTTTATATAAAATGTATAGAATTTTCTGTTGTGCGTGTTTTCCTTTATTATTATTTTAATTATTATTTACTTTATTATATATTAGAACTATAATATATACTAGTCGATATACTGTTTTTTTGTTTTAGTTATTTTAGTACAAGTTAATCATTTAAATAAGAAATAAAAGAATAATAATAACAACAATAGGTAATAAGTAAAATAATAATACAATTAAATGATTTTATATTTTATTCACTGTCATTTCAGTATCATTGACAAACTAAATTCCTTTTTATTAGTAGAAGCTATACTATTAGTTGGACTTTTTTTTACATTTTCTGAATTCATTTTTAATATTTTACCTTGAGGTACAGTAATCTAGTTGAGTGTTTTCTCACCTTGTTTATTTCTGTTTTGTTTTGTGATTAGATTAATTTTTTTATTTTATTAATAATAATAACAATAACAATAATAATAATAATAATAATAATACATTTTACTGATTGAATGAGGTTGTATTTTTACATTTTAAATTTTTTTATTTTAATATTTTGATACATTTCTTTAATTTACTTGTCTGTGGTTTTTTTACTATTATTATTATTATTATTAAAAACTGTATACTATATTTTTTTTGTTTTAGTTATTTTAGTAAATAAGAAATAAATAATAATAACAATCAAAAACATTTTTATTAGTAGAAGCTATACTGTTAGTTGGAGATTTTTAAGAATTTTCTGTACTCATTTTAATCTTCTAACTTAAGGTTCAGCAATCTTGTTGTGTGTTTTTTCCCCTTTTTATTATTTTATTTTTTAATTTCTGTATAGTTTTGTTTTATTTTTATTATTTTAGTGCAAGTTAAACATTTAAATAAGTTGCTTTCATTTCCAATTTTGTATACTATATTTTATTTCAATATTTTTAACGTTTTCTTTAACCTTCTATAACCTGACTGTCCAGCTCTGTTCCACCATGGTTGAATAACATGTATTTCTACCCTTTGTTTAGGTACAGTATGTGTGGTGATTGTTGCTTTTCTCATGTCCTCTTTCACCCGCCTGTTCCCCCTGTCCAAAAGCCCTGTTTCCTCAGTTGATGGTCACTGTTGTTTTCTGCGTGCCGTGCTTCTCCTGTTGTTTCTGTGCTTGTGTCCCTCACTCATGTTGCTGTGGTGTGTTTTATCCAATCAGAAACCTCTGTCTGCTGCCCGCCGCTGGTCAGTGCAGACTATTCATGAATGTCCGGTATTGACCTCCGACCCGCCTTTCCATTCATCCTCTCTTTCGTTTTCTTTTCTACTTGCTCTAATACCAAATCACTTTTTTTGTCGCTACATCTGCTGTCATACGTTTCATGTATGGCACATCATCATCATCACAACTCTGTAATTTCTGCTTTGAAAAAAATTCATTACTAATTTATTGGGTGTATAGAGAACATGAAAATGAAAGATCATCAAATTTTTTTACTTTTTCTGTCTCATGTAAATGATCTAACATTGTATAACCCCAAATCAGAAAAGGTTGTGACAGTATGGAAAACACAAATAGAAAAAGAAAGTAGTGATTTCTAAATTTACTTTGACTTGTATTTCATTGCAGACAATACAACAAACATTATTTAAAGGGCCATGAAACCCCCCTCTTTCAGCTCAAGTCTACCTCAGAATTTTTTCAAAAAATGCTTCATGATGGAGTGGGCGTGGCCAGCATAGCAGGGCAAAACGAGGGGGGCGAACCACTATCAGTTGGCGGAACACAAAATCTTACTGTTTATTTCTTTGCATTTTAACTTTGTAAACTATAAAATCATGGGTCTCCTCACGTTTTTGTGTCTGATTTTGTGTGCCACCAACTGATAGTTGTTCGCTCCCCTCTATCTCCCCTGCTCTGCCGGCCACACCCACTCCTCCCTCTGCTCACAGCACTCCACACCCATCATGAAGCATTTTTTGAAAATATTCTGAGGTAGACTTGAACTGAAAGAGGGGGGTTTCATGGCCCTTTAAACCCGGAAGATGAAATTAGCTGACAAATGCTCAAAATTATCCAGTTTTATCCACAATTAAAGCTAACAGGTGCTAACGTTGTCTTTATTGATGCTCAACACACACAAATCTGTTAAAATCTTTAAAAAAGTACTTAAGAGTTTCTTGAACCTTTAACCTGTTCCTCATGGTTTAAATTGTTTGTTTTGTTTTGTTTTTTGTTTTTTAAATAAACACATATTCCTATTTTGGTTCTTGCAACACATTTCAAAAAAAGTTGGACCAGTAAAGCATTTACCACTTTGTAATGTTGCCATTCAACACTTAAAAGACGTTTAGGGACTGAAGACACCAAGTGATGAAGTGTTTCAGGTGTAATTTTGTCCCATTCTTCCTGCAAACAAGTCTTAAAGTGGGCAACAGTACGGATCTTCGTTGTCGCATTTGTCACAGATTCTCTATTGGAGACAGGTCTGGACTGCAGGCAGTCCAGTCAAGTACCTGTATCCTCTTGATAATGTGTTGCAAGAACGAAACAAAATTGGAATACGTGCTTATTTTGAAAAACAAAACAATAAAAACCATGAGGAACACATTAAATAATGTTTGTTGTATTGTCTGCAAGTCAAAGTAAATTTTAGAAATCACTACTTTATTTTTTATTTGCATTTTCCATACTGTCCCAGCTTTTTCAGATTTGGGGTTGTAAACAGTATGTATATATGTGTTTTATATATTTGTTTTGTGTATCTTGTATATAATTATTGAGTTATCTTAATACGTTTACTTTATATAAAAAATTTATAAACAATTAAGTCAGTCAAATTATAATTATTAAGTATTCTATTTGTTTTTCCTCTAAGACATTAGTTTAATTTACATTCATGTTAATAATTGATGGCTTGCATATTTTCAAATGATTTTGAGCCCTAATGTCATTATTGCAGATTGAATTCTGACCATTAAGTTGATCTTCGTGACTTTTTGAAAACTTATAATAAATCAAGCTATTTTTCTTTAGTGCATTAGTCAAATATGAATAACTTTTAAATAATTAATTTCAGTGAATAAGTATATTAATTATATTAGTAATGTTAAATATATATAAAAATATATACTTATATAAAATATATATGTCGATCTATATCTATAATTGATTAAAATAATAAGAATTGTTTTATTCTTTTAAAATTATAATTCAATTCATTTTAATTGCGGTTAATTAATCTATTAATTGCAAGACAATATTTTTATTATTATTATGTCTTGCAATTATTATTATTAATAATAATAATATCAATAATACTAGTAATGCTAGTAATAATAATAATAATAATAATTATTATTATTATTATTATTAGTAGTATAATTTGTATAAAAAATAATAAATACAATAATCTGAATTTTTTTTATTATTATTATTATTATTATTTGCAGTGCAGTTAATTAATATATTAATTGCAAGACAATAATAATAATAATAATAATAGTTATTATTATTATTATTATTATTATTATTGATAACATTACAATAATTCATTATTATGCATAATTATTTATAATGTTTTTCGAAGGGATTTCTCATACCGTCCCGTTCACAACTTGCAATGTTTTTTGCATTTTTATTTCGGTTAATCTAAACTATTAACTGTGTTCAGAAATCGCGGCGCTGGAAAGGCAAGCGAGAGGGAGGAGATTACAGCAACAGACCCATCAAACTGGCTGGAAAAGTCATCATCCAGGAGATCTCGTGTCTGCTGTCTGTGCACAAAGCCCTCGGGGAGACTTATGTGTATGTTAGCAAACACTCACATTCACGTGATGCGTCTCCTGCTTTATTGTGGCATCGATTTGCTCAAATGTCATCTTGATCTGCTGCATATTTGTTTTTCTTTCCCTTAGGCTGAATGTTAATGACATACAGGACACATGTCAGAAGAATGGGGCAGCGGCCTTAGCTGTGGGACGCAGAGATTTAGCAAAGGTATGTGATTTAGTATAGGTATGTGATTTAGTAAAGGTATGTACTCTACTTCGAAGGTCCTCTGGAGGGCAATGTTTGATGTGTGATGTCATTTCAGCTGAAACATGACGCTCCTCCTCTTTTTAAAAATAGCCAATAGTGATTAGTTTATATCACAGCTCTGCCAGCCATCTTTGAGATGAAGTGTATCTAATTTATAATATAATACAATATAATATAATATAATATAATATAATGGTGGCGCAGTGGGTAGCACGATCCCTTCACAGCAAGAAGATCGCTGGTTCGAGCCTCGGCTGG
The DNA here is from genome assembly GCA_903798115.1 of Danio jaintianensis. Classification (NCBI taxonomy): domain Eukaryota; kingdom Metazoa; phylum Chordata; class Actinopteri; order Cypriniformes; family Danionidae; genus Danio; species Danio jaintianensis. The sequence goes on from CAIGQV010018227.1 coordinate 5,860,490, forward strand.
GTCTGTTGGCATTTCTGTGTGGAGTTTGCATGTTCTCCCCGTGTTCGCGTGGGTTTCCTCCGGGTGCTCCGGTTTCCCCCACAAGTCCAAAGATATGTTCTATAGGTGAATTGGGTAAGCTAAATTGTCTGTAGTGTATGTATGAGTGTGTATGGATGTTTCCCAGTGATAGGTTGCAGTTGGAAGGGCATCCGCTGCGTAGAACATATGCTGGATAAGTTGGCGGTTAATTCCACTGTGGCGACCCCAGATTAATAAAGGGACTAAGCCGAAAAGAAAATGAATGAATGAATGAATAATATAATATAATATATAAGGGCGTCATGGTGGCGCAGTGGGTAGCACGATCGCTTCACAGCAAGAAGGTCGCTGATTCGAGCCTAAGCTGGGTCAGTTGGCATTTCTGTGTGGAGTTTGTATGTTCTCCCCATGCTCGCGTGGGTTTCCTCCGGGTGCTCCGGTTTCCCCCACAAGTCCAAAGACGTGCTATAGGTGAATTGGGTAAGCTAAATTGTCCGTAGTCTATGTGTGTGTGAATGAGTGTGTATGGGTGTTTCCCAGTGATTGGTTGCAGCTGGAAAGGCATCCGCTGCGTAAAACATATGCTGGATAAGTTGGCGGTTCATTCCGCTGTGGCGACCCCTGATGAATAAAGGGACTAAGCCGAAAAGAAAATGAGTGAGTGAATGAATAATATAATATAATGTAATGGAATAAAATATAATATAGTAATTCATACATATATACATGTTTATAATTACAGTATTATCATTTTATATACAGTTTTTAATGCGGTTTTTGATCAAAGTAAAGCCACGAACACCATCCGTCCATCCATCCATCCATCCCTCCTTCCTTTAAAAACTGATTTTTGTTTCACAGTTTCAAAGAAGTTTTTTATTGGAATATATTTGAAAATGTAATTAATTTGTGACGCAAAGTTGAACTTTCAGCATGATTACTCCAGTCTTTATCATCACAGAATTATTCAGAAAGCAATCTAATATGCCAATTTGCTACTAAAGTAATAAGTATTATTAATAACTAATACTAACTATTATTAAAAATTCATACCTGTAACAAATGACCACCAGATAGTAGTAATAGAATGATTTCTGAAATATCATGTGGCACTGAGAAACTGGAAGGTTAAAATTTTAAATATATATAAAATGGAAAACTTTACTTCTTTTTTTAGGTAATAATAATTGTTTATTTGTAATATTTATTGTTAAAACATTCATAACATGTTGGCACCCATAACCGCGTGGTTTTCCGGTCTTTTCTCTCTCTCTGTTCCTGTCTATACTATCCACTGTCCTGTCACATTAAAAGGTAAAAAATAACACAAATAAAAAGATAAGACATTCATAACATTATTGAATATTTAATCAAATGAATGTAGTGTTGGTGGGCATAACAGACCATCATATATACGTTAAAAAAAGATACTTTTCAAATTCAGATTTTATTTGTCACATTGTATGATATGCAGTGAGATGCTTATACAACCGCCCGTGACCTTAAAAAAAAAAATTGAAAAGAAAAAATTTTTATATATATATATATATATATATATATATATATACATATTCCTAAATTATTAGCCCCCGTGCATATTTGTTACCCCAATTTCTGTTTATCGGAGAGAAGATTTTTTACACATTTCTAAACATAATAGTTCTAATAACTAATTTCTAGCTGATCTCTTTTGTCTTTGCCATGATGACAGTACAATATTTTACTAGATATTTTTCAAGATTCTAGTATTCGGCTTAAAGTGACATTTAAAGGCTTAACTAGGTTAATTAGGCAAGTTAGGGTAATTAGGCAAGTCATTGTATAACAGTGGTTTGTTCTGTAGACAATCAAAAAAAATATTGCTTAAGGGGGATAATAATATTGACCTTAAATGGTTTTAAAAAAAATTAAGAACTGCTTTTATTCTAGCCGAATTAAAACAAATAAGACTTTCTCCAGAAGAAAAAATATTATAGGAAATACTGTGAAAAAATGCCTTGCTCTGTTAAACATCATTTGGGAAATATTTGAAAAAGAAAAAATAATCAGCAGGAGGCCTAAAAATTTTGACTTCAACTGTTTATATCAATAAGAATCTAAATTATGGATTATAATAAGAAGTGAAAACACAGACACACTTCTGTACTGCTTATTTACCACCGTTTCACAATTCCTCTTTCAGGTATGGGCACTCGCCTCAGCGTCCACTAATCTTGACCTGAGTCCTGACCCTGACCCTGATGTTGGAACACCCTGGGCCAAACATCCATTTGGGCGACACCTCCTGGAGACACTGTGAGTTGCAGTTGCTAAACCAGGGACACCATTATGTGTGCGTTATACACCACATGATGCTTTTTGGAAATTTAGAACATTTTGGGAAATTATATTGATTTTGAGCCCAGAGCTGAAAATAAATACTTATTGCGGGAGTCGAGATGAGAGAGGAAAATGACAGCAGTCAATCATAGTCAGAATATCTGCTGAGGTTTTCACTCTCTCATAGTGTTTTAAAGACTACATGTTTGCACCTTGACACAGCTTTTTAGTCTGAGCTGGATTTAATTAGATCTGAAATATATCTTTTACCTGTTTATTTTAATATCATTAAATAAATGATTTATAATAGATAATAAAAATAGCATTTTTCTAAGGAAATGTTATATTGTAAGAAATGTCGTTATTGCAATACTCAACAACAATATACAGGGTGTCCGCTGGGTCTTAAAGTCTTAAAATGTCTTAAATTTCAAAAACAAACTTTTAGGCCTTAAAAAGTCACTGAATTCACTGAAATGTTGTGTTGTTGTCTTAAATAAGTGAAGTGAAGTGTAGTGTGGGTTCATACGGTCATGGAAAACCTGGAAAAGTCATGGAATTTTGACATGGCATTTTCCAGGCCTGGAAAAGTTTTGGAAAAACAGAAAAACCCACAAAGTTTTGGAAAAGTCATGTAAATTAGTTGAACAAATATCTGTATACTTGAATTAGGGCTGCGCGATATTGGAAAAATCTGACATTACGATATTTTGTATTTCTGTAATAAATATTGCGATGTGAATACAATTTCACCAGATGATTTAACAGGTTTATTTGGATTGATTGGGGGGATTTTGTAGGGGAGTGACTCTCGAATAATATATAACAAATAAATTACAAGCATAGATAAATAAAATATAGTAAAGATAGAAGTGAATTATAGTTTTCAGGTATTCACTATTCAGGTACAGATATTGAATAATCAACACTGCATAGTCTTCATTGTCTATTATTTAATCTTTATTAAAGTTACAAAAAATTTATTGTGGCCGGATAATTTAAAATTTTAAATATTGAAATGTTCACACAGTCACAGGCCTTAAAGGGACAGTTTACTCAAAGATTAAAATGTGCTCACTATTTACTCACACTTCACTTGTTTCAATACTATACGAGTTACTAAATTATATTCTTTTTGTGTTCATTTAAAAAAAAAAAGAAAACTCATCAATGTTTGAAACAAGTGAAGGGTGTAATGAAAATGGCAAGTCATTTTTGGGTGAACTGTCTCTTTAAAAATGCATGCAGATGATAAACTTTTACTCCATTATGATTAAACTCTATATTAAACTATAATCCCAACGTTGCATATACTGCGATGTGACTATTGCGGTTGCACACATTGCGATATCGATGCTAAACGATATATTGTACAGCCCCAACTTGAATATAGGTTAGTTGTCTTTACTTCTTTTCTGTCCTTGGCCAAAAACTTGCTCTCACATTGTTAGTGCTGTGTAAACATTATCAAAATCAATTTTACATAGATATATAAACAAATTTAAACAAAATAGATTGTTGCGTGTTCTTTGATATGCTGTAATAAATTTGAACGTCATTGTTTTTTTTATTATTTACCATGTATATGTAGACATTACATGAAACATTACGTCATGAAAATGTACTTGAAAGTTCTGGAAAAGTCATGGAATTTTAGTAGTAAAAATGTGTATGAACCCTGTAAATCATTTTAAACAGGTCTTAATTTTGCTTTGCCCAAGTAAAGCTACTCAATCGAGCCGACATCCATCCAATGTCCAAGAATGCATCTTAATAAAACCTTATTTTTTATATTTACATTTTTTGTTGCAAAGAGATAAAATTCACAACAGCTGTTAGACATTTTACAGCAAATTCCCCATATTAAATTCCCTAATCAGGGAAAGAAAACGAAAAACAATTACACATGATAATACCGGGCCATTAGAACAAGATCCTTATATTTTAACCCTGTATAAGTCTAAAATTGAATTCTTAATGGTCTTAAAAGGGTCTTAAAAGTCTTAAATTTGACTTGATGAAACCTGCAGAAACCCTGAATACAGCATATATTTCCAGTATCATGCATTCTGACCTAATATTCTGAATAAAGCATCTCTTTTTTCAGTCATGTTGACATTAAATATCTGTTGCTGCTTAGAATTTCATCTCTCACAACTGTGAACCCCGCTCATTAGAACTTTCACTTATTTAACTTTCAGTTATTTTTGGAGCATTTACACAAAGTAAACGTGATTGCCAGTAAGTTACTGTAAAGTTTACAGTCATTATTTATAGTGTAATTAAGTCTTTAAATTGGAATTTAAGCTGAATACTAGTATCTTGCCGAATGACTAGTAAAATATTATGCACTGTCATCGTGGCAAAGATAAAAGAAATCAGCTATTAGAATTTAGTTATTAAAACTATTATGTTTAGCATAAAAGAAAGATAGGGAGAAGAACAATACCTATTTAAAAATAAATAAATAATAAAAAATTTACATTTAAGATCCTAAAAGTACCATCCTCACAGTTATTTATATATATATATGGTTTAGGTTAAAAAAAGAAAAGAAAAGAAAGGTAGACTGGGTGCCACAATATGGGTTTAAAAACACAAAAAAAAACCACATTGAATTTTAACTGAAAAGCAACAACTCAGTTTTTTTTTAATTAATTAATTTTTTTATCTGTTTTCTTCTTTTTGACGATATACAAAATAATTATAAGTGTATTGTTTTGATTGTTCTTATTATGTCATTGAATCATTAATGTAACTTCAATATTTATTTATGGAAATGTTTTTTGTATTTTATAATTTCATTTACTTCTACAATTTCTGGATTCCGATGTTTGGTTGTTTTATGTACCCATTGTGGAAAACCCTTTATACTATACATCTGTATGTAAATTTGGAAACTGCAATAAAACTAAATGAAAAAAATATATATTATGTTTAGAAATGTGGTGAAAAAAATCTCTTCATTAAACAGCACTTAAATAAATAAATATTTTTAAAGAATTAAAGTTTAACAGAAGGGCTAATCTGTATATACGGTTGAAGTCAAAATTATTCGCCCTCCTGTGAAATATTTCTTTTTCATATATTTCCCAAATTATGTTCAACAGGGCAAGGAAGTTTTGACAGTATTTCCTATAATATTTTTTCTTCTGGAGAATGTCTTATTTGTTTTATTTCGGCTACAATAAAAGCAGTTTTTAATTTTTTTTAAAAACCATTTTAAGGTCAATATTATTAGCCCCCTTAAGCAATATTTTTTTCAATTGTCTGCAGAACAAGCCATCGTTATACAATGATTTGCTTAATTACCCTAACTTGCCTAATTAAGCCTTTAAATGCCTTTAAGCTGAATACTAGTATCTTAAAAAAAATCTAGTAAAATATTATGTACTGTCATCATGGCAAAGATAAAACCAATCAGTTATTAAAATTATTATGTTTAGAAATGTTGAAAAAAATCTTCTCTCCTTTAAACAGAAATTGGGGGAAAAATTATACAGGGGGGCTAATAATTCCGACTTCAACTGTATATCTGTAATTTCTGAACCTATCCTCATTTTCATGTGGTCTTAGCATTTGTCTGTTTCCTCGGCAGGCTTGAGCACTACAGTCAGATGAGTGATGTTCAGAGTCTGGCCATGTTGTGTAGCGTGTTCAGAGGTCACGGCAGTCCTCAGGAATACTTCACTCTTTATGGACATCAGCAGCCGCGGCCGGCAGTCTTCACTCCACACCACTTACGATATGTACGTCTGCATAAATTCATTTATCAGTACATCAATTCTGTACTGATTTGACTTGAGAAATCATAATAAGGCAAAAAACACTGTAGGTGAACAGTGTAAAATAATATCTAATATTCATCACCCAGTTGATTGATTACATTAAGAATTGCAAACATTTTTTGCATTATATATTTTTACGTTATGTTTAAAGAGCCCCTGTTATGCATTATAACAGGTCATATTTTGGTTTGGGGGGTCTCCAACAGCAGGCTGATATACATGCAAGGTCAAAAAACACTTTTATTGTCTTTCATTCATTAATTTTCTTTTCAGCTTAGTCCCTTTATTAATCTGGGGTCGCCACAGCGGAATGAACCGCCAACTTATCCAGCATATGTTTTACGCAGCGGATGCCCTTCCAGCTGCAACCCATCACTGGGAAACATCCATACACACTCATTCACACGCATACAGTACTGACAATTTAGCCTACCCAATTCACCTATGCCGCATGTCTTTGGACTTGTGGGGGAAACCGGAGCACCCGGAGGAAACCCACGCTAACACGGGGAGAACATGCAAACTCCACACAGAAATGCCAACTGACCCAGCCGAGGCTCGAGCCAGTGACCTTCTTGCTGTGAGGCGAACGTGCTACCCACTGCGCCACCGTGCAGCCACTTTCATTGTCTTATAATATGCATTTATTTTTACCTAATTATCCCAATGACTCCCATATGATTTGTTCAGCGATTAATTTCTTCCCAAACCCCTCCTTTGCGTGACTCTAATTTGCTGTGATTGGTCCGATGACGCAGTCTGTTGCTATTGGTCGACTGCGTTCAGCGCGACACGGAAAGAAACGCTCACCATGACTTATTAACATTGTTGAAGTATCCAGAGTATATGTGTGAGTTCAATGCAGGAGTGCATTAAAGCAATAAACTCCAGCATGTTGCTCTATAACATGCTCTAAAACATATGCTGGATAAGTTGGCGGTTCATTCCACAGTGGCAACCCCAGATTAATAAAGGGACTTTTTTTTTTTTTTAAATCAATAGTTTTAAACAAGGAAAACAACCTTCTTCTGAGACACTTCTTTTCACATTTTCAGTTTTTCACAGAGATAACGTTAATCCTGTTTTGAATCTACTGCTATGCTGAGGCATAGGCGTTTCTAGCTCTGCCTTCTTTTGAAATCTCATTTTAATTTAAAGCAACAGTCACCAAAATGGCTCAGTTTGGATCAAATCCTAAAAGGGTCAGTTTCAAAGAGTTATAAAACATTATTTGTGGGGTATTTTGAGCTGAAACTTCACATAGGCACTCTAGGGACATCAGAGACTTATTTTACATCTTGTAAATAGAGGCATAATAGACCTCCTTTAAATGTGTCTTTTTAAAATTTGCATCAGTTTATTTGTTTGCTTTTATATTTGAATGCTCTTTTAGCCCAGTTTCACCTCCAGTTCTGTCACTTCTGGATCGTGTTCGAGCACCTCAGACTCTGCAAACACTCCATGGAACACAGGTGAGATTTCATTCATAAAGTTCAGTGTTTATAAAAGAAGCAAAATCTTCATTGTATGATTGTGTAATTTGGTTTCCCCCTGTTCTTTGGTTTTGTGACAACAGATTGGGATGGATTAATGATTGTTAATTGACGAAAAATTGCTTCTGTCATGTTACTTGATGCATTTATATATGTGAAAAACATTTGATAATTTATTTTGTGAAATTACTAAACTTATTTATTAATTTATTAATAATTAAACCACACTGAACTGAACTAAACTGAACTTCAACTCTGAAAACTGGACTGACACCGTTTCAGTTTACTAGAACTTCTATGTTAAGCTGCTTTGACACAATCTACATTGTAAAAGCGCTATAGAAATAAAGATTAATTGAATTGAATTAATTATATTATAAATAAAACTAAATAATTTGCAGTTACTTGCAGTTAATAAGATTAATAAGCTATTTCAGATGAGAACACATTTTCATTTATTTAAAGTTTTATTTAGTTACGTTAAATATTGAATTATTTAATGACGTAAGAAAAATAGATTCTGTTTTGTAAATTAATGCATTTATAAATATGCAAAGATTTGATCATTTATTTTGTGTAATTACTCAAATTAATTAATATTTAATTTCTATTGTTATTTGGTTTGCAGTTAATAAGATTAATAAGAAATTTCAGATGACAATACTTTTTTTATTAATTTATTTAAATTACTACTTTGCTACATTCAATATTTAATTATTTAATGACAAGAAAAATCGCTTTTGTCATGTTAATTAATGCATTTATAAATGTGCAAACATTTTAAAATGTATTATGTGTAATTAATACATTATTATAAATTTGTATCGAATAATAATTTGTATTGTTATTTGATATCCAATAAATAAGATTAAGAAAATTCAGATTTTATTATTTATTTAGTTACATTAATTATTTAATTAGTTAAATAATCGGTTAGTTGGTCTGCTTGTTTGTATTAATTGCAGTAGTAGTCTTCTATTATTTCCAAATAATAATTAGAATATTAATAATAAGTGTTATTATTACTATTTTAAATTATGTTGTAGATATTATTTGGATTCATGTGTTGTTGTCACCTCATTCAGGTGGACGTGAGTCAGAACATCCTCCTCCATGGGGAGAATCTTCTCCGGATGACTATCGCTATGCAAACCAGACTTACACAGACCCACGAGAGCGAGAAAAAGAGCAGCACGACATGAACAAAAGGTTCGACCAAAGACACTAACATCACTTAAATGCCTTCAAACATACAGAACGAGACTTTAAGTGTGCTGTATGTACATTTCTGAATATTCTAAAGCATAAAAATACCGTAATATGTTTGCTGATATTTAAGAAACATGCTAAGTGAAGATACTTGTTTTTCCCCTTTGAGTGTGTGCGTTCAGTGTCAGAATATTTGTTTTGTTTTGGCCTCTATAACCTGCCCACTACCAGTTACCCAATTATATTTCAGCACCCCGGGTTGACTTGGTGGAAAACAACATATTTCATTTCAGTCATGAAGGCTGTCTCAATATATACGACCGAAAATCCGAAATAAGGTGCAGATTCACAGTTACAAAAATCCACATGAGGTGGTTTTTAATTAGCAAACAATATAAATATTACCAATGTAAACATTAGCTGAGCAGCTTAAAGTGTAAGGCTCGATCACCTGGCAACCTCTGTGTGAGTGTCAAGTCGGAGGAGGGGCCACATGAAAAAAAAAAAAAAAACCTTATCTAATATTTTTAATTTGGACTGCAATACATAATTCAACCACTAGGTCAATACTACATACTGCAGCTTTAAAGAGCTTTTTCTGGTCCTCAGGCTACTGGACCCCTCCAACTCCTGGCAGTTTGACGACTTCAAGAAGTGTTATGGAGAGATCCTGCACCGCTGGGGCATGAAGGACAAGAGGGCAGATGTGCTCAAATTTGTTTCCTGCCCTCCAGAGCCACACAAAGGCATAGGTAAGTTAAAGAGAGAGATCACCTGACAATTGAATAGTATATCGTTTGAGCATCGATATCGCAATGTGTGTGTCTGCAATAGTCACATTGCAGGATTAGATTATTTATTAAAGAAAAAGATATGATTATCATTATATGTTTATTATTATTTATACACAGATGATCATGTTGTTTTACATTTGATCGTTCAATTTCTGTACTTGAATACTGTTAGACTCCCCAGAAAACCATAAAGCATTGTTTATTTAGTTATTTCTGATGGTAATTTATTATATTTTATGCAGATCCACTGCATAGAAAAAGACTTGATCATCCCAGTCAATCTTTATGCATGAAATCTTTCCAAATAGAGCTATTCAAATCATCTGTTGAAATTATATTCATATTGCAATATTTACCGCAGCAAAACAGATTTTTCCAATATCGTGCAGCCCTACTAACAACCTACTAACAACCCCCCAGTTGGAGGTACAAATGTTTAACGCTCTGCATTTGTGACTCGGGTCTCTTTGCTGTGGTCTGCAGAGTTTGGCGTGTACTGCTGTCATTGTCGCAGTCAGGCTCGCGGCACACAGTGCGCCGTCTGCAAGCGCTTCACCTTCCAGTGCTCCATCTGCCACGTGGCTGTCCGCGGATCCTCCAACTTCTGCCTGAGCTGCGGCCACGGTGGACACACCAGCCACATGATGGACTGGTTCCGCTCGCAGGACGTCTGTCCCACTGGCTGCGGCTGCCACTGCCTACAGCAGAGCACTTTCTGAACAACAAGAACAAGACAGACTAGGCCTCAAAACCCAAAAACTGTACTGTAGCTGCTCCGGGATCAGATATGATCGAAGAGCTGCAAATATTAACCTTATTATAGGTCAAACCAGCCTAGTTAAAAGGGATAGTTGACCCAAAAATGATAATTCTGTCATCATTTACTCGCAAACCAGTTTTTTTTTTTTCAGTTTAAAAGAAAAGAAGATATTTTGAAGAATGCTGGAAACCTGTAACCATTAACTTCCATAGTATTTGTTTAAAAAGCAGCCATTGGCTTCCATAGAAGTAAACAAATAAACAAATACTTAACAAATAAACTAAACAAATAAACAAATACTGTGGAAGTCAATGGTTACAGGTTTCCAGCATTCATCAAAATATAAAGCAACAATTCTGTCACTCACATGTTCCAAACCAGTTTGAGGTTTTTTATTTTTTCGGTTTAAAAGAAAAGAAGATATTTTGAAGAATGCTGGAAGCCTGTAACCGTTGACTTCCATAGTATTTGTTGTTCCTACTATGGATGTCAATGGCTGCTTTTTTCACAGCATTCTTCAGTAATATCTTCTTTGCGTTCAACAGAAGAAAGAAATTCTGAAAAGTTTTGAATAACTTGAATAGAAGTAAATGGTGAGGAAATTTATTTTAGGGTTAATCTATTCTTTTAAAGTCATAAATAATGAAAATTCTGTCATCATTTACTCAAATGTTCCAAACCAGTTTGAGTTTTTTGTCTTTGGTTTAAAAGAAAAGGAGATATTTTGAAGAATGCTGGAAACCTGTAACCATTGACTTCCATAGTATTCATTTATTTTTTTGTTTAGTATTTGTTTAAAAAGCATCATTTACATTTAGTTTTTTTTTAGCCATTGACTTCCATAGTATTTGTTGTTCCTACTATGGATGTCAAGGGTTACAGGTTTTCAACATTCTTCAAAATATCTTCTTTTGTGTTCAATAGAACAAAAAAACAAACAAAGCTGTTCATTGTAAAATATCAAGAGTGAGTAAATGATGAAATATATATAAAAAAAAGTTTTTGGGGTGAACTACCCCTTTAATGAGTCAAATTGTAATATAAAGTGCTGTTTTTTTGCACTTTTATACCTGTTGATAGAGCATGTGTTTGCTCTATGAGGTGCCAAGGAAATTGATCTGTGAAATTTGCAGGAGATAAGGGAAGATTTTTATGATTATGAGACGAGAATATTTTTTCTTTAGTTTAAATGAACGCTTTTTGTTTCTCTTAAGAGGAGAATAGTTGTATGGTTTTGAAGGATTATTCACCGTGTACAGTACGTGTGCCATAAACATATTAATAAATTTGATAGTACAGTGCTTTGTATGACACTTGATTTGTTGTTGTAATGTTGCTGGAAACATTTCTTTAACTCTCTTTTATGAAAAAGAAATAACTGTCATTACTACCTCAAATAAACGACAGACTGTAACAAACGCTTTTATTATTTTTGTGCTGAATTTCTGTACTTATGGTGGTCAACAGCAATGTGGTGATATTATTTTAGCATCATTGAAAACTGTTGCAGTTTTTATTTTTATTTTTGAATTGGTTTTTATTTGTATATATATTTTTTGTTTTTATTTTAATTACATGAATCCACATTTTCTATAGAGAAAATAAGTTGCTATGTTGTCCTAATCTATGTCCAATTAGATATTAGATTAGAAACATAACTGAAAAATGGAAGGTTTTTTTATTTTACCAATGATACGTTTTAGATTTTATTATTATTTTTGTTTATATTATTATTGTTAATATTGTTATTTATAAGTTTATTTTTATTATCTTATAAATAAATTAGTTTATATAAATTATTCATATTTATTAGAAATTAGAAATATCTCTGTCTCTATACTGTACATACATTCACCGGCCACTTTATTAGGTACACCTGTCCAACTGCTCGTTAATGCAAATTTCTAATCAGCCAATCACATGGCAGCAACGCAATGCATTAAGGCATGTAGACATGGTCAAGACGATCTGCTGAAGTTCAAACCGAGCATCAGAATGGGGAAGAAAGGTGATTTAAGTGACTTTGAATGTGGCATGGTTGTTGATGCTAGACGGGCTGGTCTGAGTATTTCAGAAACTGCCGCTCACTGGATATTTTCTCTTTTTCGGACCATTCTCTGTAAACCCTAGAGATGGTTGTGCGTGAAAATCCCAGTAGATCAGCAGTTCTGTGGGCGCAAATACCTTGTTGATGCCAGAGGTCAGAGGAGAATGGCCAGACTGGTTCCAGCTGATAGAAAGACAACAGTAACTCAAATAACCACTCGTTACAACCGAGGTATGCAGAAGAGCATCTCTTGAGGCGGATGGGCTACAGCAGCAGAAGACCACACCGGGTGCCACTCCTGTCAGCTAAGAACAGGAAACTGAGGCTACAATTCGCACAGGCTCACCAAAATTGGACAATAGAAGATTGGAAAAACGTTGCCTGGTCTGATGAGTCTCGATTTCTGCTGCGACATTCGAATGGTAGGGTCACAATTTGGTGTCAACAACAGGAAAGCATGGATCCATCCTGCCTTGTATCAACGGTTCAGGCTGGTGGTGGTGGTGTAATGGTGTGGGGGATATTTTCTTGGCACACTGTGGCCATTAGTACCAATTTATTTATTTTTTTCTTCCCCTAAGTATGAAAAGATGAAAAGGTTAAGGACTTGCATTTGCCACCTTCAAGTACACTTAAGATGGATCATTACATGGCTTATTATTACCTTCATTCCTCACAAAGAAGGCTTTTTTTTTATTCTGCTGTCTTGTGTGCTCATTCATGCTCTTATTGATGTGTGTGTTGTTCAGTGTATGTGAAGTGTATTAATCTGGAGACTGTCATTGATTTACGTGTAGTGATCCAGCTTGACCTGTTAGCGACCCGCTTCATTCAACATCACACTGAAAATACTGCTGGATGATGCTTTTGTCCTGAAACCTGCAGATCACATCACAGTAGATTAGATTTAGGCTTAGCAGAATTTGGAAATTATCTTTAACATTTTCAAAAGTGTTTATAATAATGATATGAGAGTTTGAGACTGGATTCATTCTTCAAAAAATTGGTTTGTTATCCTCTACAAAGAGTTTCTATATGAATAAATCCAAACATTTGCTAGCAAAGCTTGAAATACACTTTCCATGAATTTAACATTTAACCTTACTTTTAACTTTAACATTTAAATACAGAATTAATTTTTTAACAAGATTGTGCAATAAGAGTACATCACACAATTATATTATATATTTTATTATATATTATTAAAGGAGTAGAACAGAATAGAATAGACAAGTTTATTTCTGTACCACAAATGCTCTGACTAAAAAAATGTATAGACCATTTCAATGTGGCGGTGTCACTGGCCCTTAAACATTTCCTGCTTGTTACCAAACTATTTCATAACATTAAAAAAAGGCAATTTAATAATATCATAATATTAAAAAGGCTGCCATAACATTATTTATCAATATGTGGACCTTTTTGGATTCTTGGAAGCTATAGAAATTCAAAATGTAATACAGGAAATACATTAGGACCATTGTTATTGTTTACATCCCTCAAAATGGTCTATAATTGAAATAATATTATTTATATGCTATTTTTTTATTTATATATTTATTTGGACATTATAAAATTAAAAACACAAATTTTATTTAATATTGGACCCTGTCAAACAACGATTGTATATGTGTATACATTAATAATATAAAAGTATTATGAATGATTAGAAACAATTTATAGCCTTTATTTGGCATATATAGTAATATTTATTTATTGTCTTATGTATATTATTTTATACTTTAATTTCATTTTTATTATTCATATTAGTTGTGTAAACATTTTATTGCACAATTATAGAAACTCATTTAGTTTAGATAACTTAAAAACTTACATGTTATAATACAGATAAAATCACGTCGTTATAATTTCACATTTGATCTCATCTAGTTTTCTGAGGATGTCTCATCTCATGACGATCCCACTATGACGAAGGTTTAACTCATGAATATTAATTTAGTCGTTGCTTGGTAACCTTACTGGAGTGTCCACTTACTCGGCATCATTAATATTCATGATCCATGCCTTTCTCGGTGTATCTGACAGACTTACAAACGTCAGTTGTTCCGCCAGTCAGTGTGGCTTACGTCGTGTTGCGTCATTAATATTCATAAGTCTACGTCGCGTTGGCACGTTAATATTCATCAGCCAGGCCTTCGCCGTAGTAGAGTCTGCCGGTGGGTCAGCGCTGTGTGTTCGGCGGCAGGAGGAGTAACGGAATGAACGGAGCTTTGATTCAGCTGTTGTGGCCGAAGATGGCGGCGTGTAGACGTGTTCAGCAGCTGCTGCTCCTCATGTCTGTCTGCCTGCTCGCCGTACAGGCTCTCAAACCTCCTCCGGGATTCGGGAATGTTCATCCACTGGCGGTCGCCAAGCACCAGCAGCTCAAAGCCGCGATACCGAACCCCGGGAATAACGCCGCTGCCGCGTCCTCCGGTTCTCAGACCAGGAGATCCAGCAGCTGGAAACTGGCAGAAGAGCAGGCCTGCCGGGACGACGTGACCCGCCTGTGTCCGAAACACACCTGGACAAACAACCTGTCTGTGCTGGAATGCCTACAGGACAAGAAGGAGGTGAGCTGCTAGACCCTTATCATGTTATCATGTTGATGATGACTGTGTGTATGTAGGATAATTGATAACACATACAAAATAATAAAAAAGATAATAGTAAAACATTGGAATTCTTATTTTAGAAACATAATTCAAATGTTTCAAGTCTATAAATGATTGTAAAATAATTTCATACTTTTTATATGTATTTATTTTATTGTAGTATGTTTACTTTATATTTATTACTTTTACTTATATTGGTACAGATATTCATGTTAGCATAAAATCTAAACAAAAAAATACTGTAATATTATTAGACTAATATGATTCAAATATTTAAATTCATAGTTATTTAAAAATAATAATAACAATAATATATATATAAAAGATAATTGATAACACAAAATAATTGGACAACTAATACTAGTAATATGAAAAATGTGTAATTATTGTAGGAACAATTATAATTTTTAAAACTATTATTTATTTATATTGTATTATAGTATTTTTACTTTTTATTTATTTTACTTAAAATTGTTATGCTTTGCCATCTGAAATCAACATGTATAGAATAGACAAATGATTATCAATGATGATAATAAAAACATCAATAATACATTTGTTGTATTTATTAGTAGAAGTTGTATTCTTAATCATAACAACAATAATATAATTTCAATGATAAAATCAATAACATTAGTAATAATAATATCAATAATATCTTTATAGTTATTTATGTAGTATTATTATTTAATTATTATTATTATATAAACCTTTGTGAATTTCACACAAGGGAAGGAAACAAGATACAAGATGCCTACATCTAAACTCCCTTTAAACATGTGAGTTCAGTTATTAGCACTATATATCTATTCATTTAACAGATGACATTAAAGGCTCAGTGAAATGTCATGACCACAAAGGTCAATAATACCCGATAAAAGTTCATGTTTATCTCTATGCAGGTTGTCAATCCTGCTGCCAGGTTGTTTTCAGCTAATCATTTGCGCTGTAATTACTTGACATGACTAATTACTGTGGACCTTCATGAAAATAACATCCTGACAACAATAAAAGTCCTTCACTATAGTGACCAGAGTCAGATTTTGTCTAAACGAATGAATATGCAGATGTATATGCAAGCGCTGTTATTTTTCTCTCTCAGACTTTCATACAGCTCACAGTCACAAACCTTTAATGTGGACTGGAGTCATTTATGAACAAGCTTAAACTCTACTAACTAGATCTGAGTTCTGTGTTTTGCTGTGCTGTGCAGGTTGACACAGTGACCCAGTTGTGTGGATGGGGAAATGGTTACAGAATAACTTTTGTCTCATGACAGCTGGTCCCTTGTGATGTTTTATTTTAGCTTGAAATGATCAACCTTGATGCATGTATCTTTTGTTGCATTGTTTGTTGGAATTTGGAACTTTTAAAGAATATCTAAATGCGCAGGGACCAAAAAAATGTTTGAAAGTCTTGCTTATTATATATTCCACATCATACAATAGTTTTGTAGGATGAACAGACTAAGTTAGACCAGACTAATGTGGATTTTGCATGTTCTCCCCGTGCTGGTGTGGGTTTTATCCGGGTGCTCCGGTTTCCCCAACAGTCCAAAGACATGCGCTATAGGTGAATTGAGTAAACTAAATTGTCCGTACTGTATGTGTGTGAATGAGTGTGTATGGATGTTTCCCAGTACTGGGTTGCAGCTAGAAGGGCATCCGCTGCGTAAAACATATGCTGGATAAGTTGGCGGTTCATTCCGCTGTGGCGACCCCTGATGAATAAAAGGACTAAGCTGATTGAGAATGAATGAATGAATGAATGAATGAATCAAAAATAAGCTAGAAGACATTCTGAAACCATGTCTTTTTTTCATTGGTTATGCACTGCATTTTAATACATGCACTTTATTTGAATTTGAAGGCTACATTCACAGAGAATAATACTTAAAATTCAACCCTGATCTCACGAGGAAATGTAACTATTATACATTTAGTCAGTTCAGTGGCTAATTCGTATGAATTCATATCAACGGATGATATTCGTATGAGTTCATATCAGTTCAGTCAGCGTTGAAATTCAGGGACTTTTATTCTTATTAAAAGGCAGTGTTAACTATTAAGGATGCCAGTTTCCAATAATTATTCATTCATTCTTTCATTTTCTTTTCGGCTTAGTTCTTTTATTAATCTGGGGTCGCCACAGCGGAATGAACCGCCAACTTATCCAGCATATGTTTTACGCAGCGGATGCCCTTCCAGCAGCGAGCTTCTTGCTGTGAGGCGATCATGCTACCCACTGCGCCGCCGTGTTGCCTCCAAAAATGATTATGTTCAGTCAGTGTTTAAATTAACGATCAACTATTAACACATTGTCTCTATTTTAAGGGATCTGAAAGAGACTGAATCTGTTTTTGTGCAAGATGAGTAAACGTGTTCAGATTTAAACTTTGTATTTCCACATCTTCGCTAACAGTACTACTTGAGCTACCATTGGTCCATGATGATTATGCAATCAGTAGGCGTTTTTGGAGCTCCGCCTTCTTTGACGGGCTCTGTATTCTTGCAGTTCATAGACAGGGGAAAACATCCAGCAGAAAAGGGGCGAGGGGCGGCACGGTGGCTCAGTGGGTAGCAGTGTCAAGGTCGCTGGTTCAAGTCCCGGCTGGGCCCGTTGGCATTTCTGTGTGGAGTTTGCATGTTCTCCCCGTGTTGGTGTGGGTTTCCTCCAGGTGCTCCGGTTTCCCCCACAGTCAAAACATGCGCTATAGGTGAATTGAATAAACTTAATTGGCTGTAGTGAGTGTGTGAGTGTGAGAGTGTATGGATGTTGCCCAGTACTGGGTTGTGGCCGGAAGGGCATGCACTGTGTAAAACATGTGCCGGAATAGTTGGGGGTTCATTCTGCTGTGGCGACCCCTGATAAATAAGGGATAAATAAGCCGAAGGAAAATGAATGAACGAATGAAGGGTTGAGTAGTTGAAAAAGTAAGATGTTGTCCCCAACACTTGGAGGAGTTATTTCCTCCTAAATGTGAATAGGATCAGTGTTGGGGAAAGTTACTTTTAAAAGTACTGCATTACAATATTGAGTTACTCTCCAAAAAAGTAACTAGTTGCATTACTTAGTAACTTTTTATGGAAAGTAATGGGTTATGTTATTTTTTAGTTACTTTTGCGTTACTTTTCCTTACCTGACCAAATCTCTTTCAGAACTTGCTGTTTTTTTTTCTACTCCTTTTTTTTTTTTTTTTAAATAGAGGAACTCTGCAATAAACAACACACTGTATAACCTTCAATTACCTTTAAAACACACATCAAAAGAAATTATAATTTAGGATAATGTTATCTTCTGAGAACTTTCAGAACCCTGAGCTAAACATGGCGTATATGGAGATTAATGAAAGTTTAAAGCAGTCTGTTTGCTACTTCTGTCTTATTAGTGCAGTAAAATCACTGTTCTTTGAGACAATCGCATTTTCCTTTTTTTCGATGGGTTTCAGAATAATGAGAACCCCTCCACCGCAGAAATGTAAGGCTCTGCCATCTTTGTTTCTGTCTGTTCCCGCGCATTAATTGGATGGAGCGCATTAATTAAACTAAGCTAATTAATTAATCTAAAAAGTCATTTGCATTTACATTTTTAAACTCAAATATTATTACTTAATATTTTAAAGTAATGCGTTACTTTACCCGTTACTTAATATAAAGTAATATTATTATGTAACTCGCATCACTGAATAGGATATTGTGCAAATTAAGGAAAATCTGGAGAATATGAAAAGGCCAATGTTTGCTCATCAATGCCCATGATGTATTAAAGGCTTTTGCCAATTAGTTATTAGTTAACTTCATCAATCTTAACTATGCACTTTAATGACATTCATGCGTAATCAACCATTGATAAGGTGTATCGATTTAAAGGATTTGACCAATAGTCGTTCATCAATTAATCACTGGCATCTCTAGTATGCGTCCTTCATTTGTTATTTAGTGTTCAATTGGAAAAAGAAAACTGAACTTTATCTGTGCAGTAGATCTTGATGTGATAAATGTGTGTTTGCTATTTCTGTCAGCGGATTCAAGTGTTGTCAGTCGATTGAATGGACGTTATCAGTGGTTTATCAGCTGATAGATATGGGCCAGTAGGGGTCTACTGCGCCTACTGTTCCTACATGCACATGGTTAATCTGCTGTTCTCGCGTAAATCCAGCAGAGGCCGCTCCGATTGACCTGCCCTCCTCCTTCCCTAAACCCAACGGTCATTATTTTTTCAAAAGCAGCGATTATTTTTCAAAAGCAGCGATTAACCTGCCCTCCTCCTTCCCTAAACCCAACCGTCTGTTTTTACAAAAGCAATAAAAACAAATAATTAACTTTTGTCTTAGCTGCTTTCTGAAACCGTTTTTCGGCGTATTCGAACCCCGTCATCGCTGTCAACTCCGCTCCACGTCTCAAGTCTGCTGACGTACACGGTGAGCCACTGGAGAAACTGATAACTGCGGAAAATCCATTCATATGGAGGTAAGCGTGTATACCGCCACGCGTGATTTTTTATGAAATTATACTATTTCCCGTTAATTGTATTTTATTAACGCCTACCCCAACCCCAACCCTAAACCCAACCGTCACAGTAATGTAAAATTTCCCATTAATTGTATTTTATTAACGCCTACCCCAACCCTAAACCCAACCGTCACAGTAATGTAAAATTTCCCATTAATTGTATTTTATTAACGCCTACCCCAACCCCAACCCTAAACCCAACCGTCACAGTAATGTAAAAACACATCTGGATCTGAACTGTTCTCTATTAGAATAGCTGATTAACCATGTGGATGGATGATTACAACCTTCTGAGCCCACTAGGAGGCGCAGAAGGCCCCTACTGGCCCATATCTATCAGCTGATATCCACTGATAACGTCCATTCAATCGAGTGATAACATTCGAATCGGGTGTTTCTGTGCAGAATTTTTGTACAAAATCTGCAGATTTATTTGGAATGAAAAAAATTTATAACTTTGTAACTTATTTAAGGTTTACAATACAAATATAAATTAGAACCACTTGTTTGGTAAACAAAGAAAGTCTCTTATAATATATCTACACTCAAAAAATGACATTTGCAAACTATTTATTTAAAATGAGCTGAAACAACACAATTTTTGAGTTTTTTTGGGGACAACTCAATTGTTTTATGTTAAATTAACTTACATTTTTGTAAAATCAATTAAGTTAACTTGAGATTGTGGTTTGTGTTGAGACAACATGAAGCAATTGTGTGGAACCCAGCATTTTTTACAGTGTACTAAAAGACAGAAAATATGACTTTACAAACTCTATTAAACATAAACCATATAAACATTTCCACATTATTCAAATTAAATGTAAAAACTGAAATAACATTTAATAACACATTTATATATCACTCCAAAAAATTATTTTTGCTGCTTATTCAAACTACTTATTTAAAATGAGCTGAAACAACACAATTTTTTTGGGGGGGACAACTTAATTGTTTTATGTTCAATCGACTTAAATTTGTAAAATTAACCTAAATCGGTTTATGTTGGGACAACATGAAAGGATTGTGTGGAACCCTGCAATTACATTGCATTATTTAAATGGAGTTAAATAAATAGATTGAATGATAGGCTCAAAAATCTGCAGATTTCTGTTTGTGCAGATTCCGTGTGGGCCTAAACATGTGCAATGATTTCTCAAACATTTATTTTGCTCTGTTTTTTTGTATTTTTTTATTATCATTATTATTTTTTTATTAAGCAGATAGACTTTAAAAAATGCTGGGTTCCACATAATTCCTTCATGTTGTCCCAACACAATTCAATTAAGTTAACTTAATCGTTTTTGCAAATTTAAGTGGATTGAACATAAAACAAATAAGTTGTCCCCAATAAAAGTTAAGAATTGTGTTGGTTCAACTCACATTAAATAAGAACACACAGCTAGGCCTGTCACGATATCTATTTTTTGTTGTATGATATATTGCACCAAAATATATTGTGATAAACAATATTATTGTCATTTTATGCCACTCATTATATTATGCCAGAATGACAATTTAATATCATCACAATGCAAGTACACTCTTCCAAAGAACACATATTTAATTCTTAAAAATATTTCATTTAATTAGTCATTTTAACAATTTAATAATTAGACACTGAATGCGAAAACGCATATCCTAAATAAATATTAATAATTGTTAACAAAGTACAAGGTAAAGAGTAACAGAAGCTGCGATATCTGCTACCAGATCTACTTTTAGTTGTCAGACACCCACATGAAAATATACTATAGTAATTTATAGTAAATACTGTAGTGTTTTTTAACCATACGGACACTGACACCTCCAACAGAGATAGAGATGTTGCACAATCAGCTAAAATGTTGCTAGAACTGCTGTTTGTGTATGGGTGATATATATTGCGTCACCAAAAATTACTGCAGTCATGGCCATGTGTTGTGCGATAAGTCAATATATTGATTATTGTGACATGCCTACACACGGCCACCCCTGTGTAAATTCTGGCCACCCCAATATGATTTTGCTTTTGATATTATTAATTTAAATGTACTTATGTAAATTCACAATATTTTAATAAATAAATAAATAGCAGCCACTAAATTATTGTGGATAGATTGGTGCCGTTGACGTAGCTGATTCACTGCCCCTCCCCCTCCCCGATCGTCGTTGACAGCACGCACACACCTTCAATAAACAGCAATGGCAATTTAATATTTACCTTAAGGTACATTAATAGAAGAAGCTGTATTAATAATATTGTGGCTCAAAAAGGAATATGGATAAATTATATTATTAGGGTCTGTATAGTGAGTGTGTGTGTATATAGTAATGCCTTTTGTTCAGTTTGTTCATTTGTTTGTTTTATTAATTAATTCATTCATCTTCATTAATTTTAGACATGGCATATACTGTATGCCGTACAATAAAAGTATGTGAAAAATAATTGAAAAGTTATTTATATATATAAGTGTTTTTTAAACTAAATATTGTTTTTTATTTGGTACTTGCTGAATTATTTCAAGGAGTAAATTGCAATATTTCAAGAGTAATTAATAAAATGAATTAAAACCACATTTTTTCATTTACCAGAAACAAAAATATAACATTACACTGAATTCATTATTATTATTTTTTTTTGTGTGTGCCACCCCAAGATTTGGTGCAGCCTCTTCTGGCCACCCCTAAGAAGATTTTCTGGGGGCGCCACTGGGCCTACAAGCAGCAAAAGTTTTTTTTTTGTTTTTTTTAGTGTACTTAAATAACAGTAAGTACGTGACATGTAAAATATATAGTTTAATCTGCTGGTTTTAAACATACAGAATAATAATGGAATACAGTAAACAAATTTTGCTCTGTTTTAAGCGACCTACCCCCCAGCCCCCCAGTGTTGGATTCTGACGCTGTACCACTTCTTGTCTGGCAGTCACAGGGCCAAGGTTCATTTACAGCTAGACACAAATTAATTTAGCCGGAGAAACATCTTAGAGCAGCAGTTTTCTCTAGTAAACCTCCACAACCTCTTGAGCTTCTGTTTAAACATCTCTTCTCTCTGAGGCTCGCCCACAGTATGCAAAAATCCAGCTCTCATTACAGTCACAGCTTTAAACTCATATTGATGGGTCTTTGCACC
>CAIGQV010018227.1:5883561-5896170 GCA_903798115.1 Danio jaintianensis
AAAAACAAAACAAAAATACAAAAACCTAACAATAAAATATTTTATTATTCTTTTTTATAAAAAAAAAAATTAAATAACCTTCCCCCCCCCCCCCCCCCCCCCCCCCCTCTCTCTTTAGTAATTCACAGACTCAGGCTCTCATTAGTGTCGAAGCGAGGTCTTGTTCTCTGGTCCGTGATAACTAATTTCAGCACCTGAGGGACAGATAGTGGTCTGGCTGAAACGCCACCATTATGTGTGTCCCATTTAGAGTGTCAAATCTTGCCTGCGTTGGCCTTGAAATGCAATTGGACGTACGCTTGGAGTTCATTTCTTTTTAATCATCTATTCTATGCCTGAGAAAATTGAAATGTGGGTGGCTTCATTTTTTGCTCTGATGTATTCGGTGGTAATATGCTGGTATTAATTGGTCTAAATGCTGTCTGAAATGAGCAGTGTGTGCACTTGGTGGGTTGTAGCTTGTAGAAAATGTGTGAGGGGAAAAATGTTCAGCACATATTCTAGACAGTTTGAGTGAAAGTACGTTTAGTTTTTAGTTATATGGCCGTATTTGTGAAATTAGCACCACAGTTGAAAAAATTAAGGCAGATGCGCATCAGTATATTATATACAGTAGGGGAAATAAGTATTGAACACGTCGTGTTTGTTCCTGGGAATAATATTTCTAAATGAGCTGTTGACTTTGAATTGAATCAGATTTTGGTAAAAACCCAAACAATACAAACATGAAAATAAAACAAAACAAAAAAATCTGAAAAAAATGTTGTGTGTAATAACATTGAAATGACAAGGAGAAAGTACTGAACTACTGAAATGTATTTAATACTTTATATAAAAGGCTTTTTTGGTGATGGCAGCTTAAAAACGCCTCTCATATGGAGAATGAAGTCACATGCATTGCTCAGTTTTTCACAGACTTCAATGGAGTGTAAAAATGTTGATGGTCATGTGGGTCTCGTCTATCAAATCTGATCTTTAATTTGTATTTTATATCGGATTCAAGTCAGGTGATTGGCTGGGCCATTCTACAGCTTGATTTTCTTTCTCTAAAAGCATTTGAGAGTCTCCTTGGCTGTGTTTTGGTTAATTGTCTTGCTGAAATGTCAACCCTGGTTTCATCTTCATCCTCCTGCTAATGTAGATGTTGGACTGAAGCAGCTGATATTAAATGAGGGTTGGTGAAAAACTACTGAGAGATTTCAGCTGCTGTCTGGGCTTTCACTCCCTTTCTACACCTCCCTTTCTTCATGTATTCACTACTTTTTTCCTGCATTTTCATTTTATTACACATAACTTCATTTGTAAACTAATTAGTTTTGTGTTCTTTGCATATATGGCTTTCTTTGGTTGTTATCAACATCTTGTGAAAATTTCATGTCAGTGGCACCTTTAGAAATATGTTTTCTGGGAAAAATGGTGACGTGTTCAATACTTATTTTCCCAACTCTTTGCTTCTCTGGATGTATTTGTTAGTTATGGTTTTGATCAAAATGAAATTATTTGTTTTAAATAAATTTAGTTTTCAGTATATTAAGTATTTTTTTATTTTTAATAATACAAAAAATAAATAATAATAAAATATATATATATATATATATATATATATATAGCACTTTTATGCTAGCATGTTCAGAACATATAGAATCATATATATACAATTAAAGTCAAAATGATTTTTTTGTCTTTTTAAAATATTTCACAAATGATGTTTAACAGAGCAAGGTATTTTTCACAGTATTTCCTATAATATTGTTTTCTTCTAAAGAGAATATCTTATTTGTTTTATTTTGGCTAAAATATAAGCAATTTTTAAGTCAAAATTATTAGCCCCTTTAAGCAATATATTTTTTCGATTGTCTACAGAACAAACCATCGTTATACAATGATTTGCCTAATTACCCTAACTTGCCTAATTAACCTAGTTAAAAATATCTAGTAAAATATTATGTACTGTCATCATGGCAAAGATAAAAGAATTCAGTTATTAGAAGTGAGTTATTAAAACTATTATGTTTAGAAAAATCTTCTTTTCGTTAAACAGAAATTAGGGATAAAACTAAACGGGGGCTAATAATTCAGGAGGGCTTATAATTCTGACTTCAAATGTATATATACACACTTCATTTATTATATATATTCATACTAGCATCATTATCATCTTCTAAATCCTGCCGATACAAAGAATGTGCTGTACGGATGCTTGTAGCATTGTATTGTGTGATTTACTATATTTCTGGCATTGGCAGGATTTCGACGAGGATAATAATCCAAGCATGAATGAAACATCAAGACGCTCTGTAAACTCGTCTCTCTGTCTCTCCTCCTGCATGCCAAGTTCATTTGCCCACCAACGGTTGCTTCAGCGCTCCAGACCCAAGCTCTAATTATTGGGATAATTGCTTTGCAGAGGCTCAGCAACAGCTGTGGCCTTCTGAAGAGGTAAATGATGTCCATAAATCTCCCTGAGGTCAGACCCCTCCGATCTGCTTTTTGGAGAACTAACCCTTGACGGCAGGAGGTTTGGTGTTCAGATGCAGCACGTCTGGATCACTTTCATTTGCATTTTTAGCAGGCTGCTGTACTGGTGGGATGCCGCGGTGGGTTTGTTGTAAACAAAGCAGCCAGCGTGACTGATATGAGACCCTCCCGCAGGGATCTCTTACTGAGAGGAGACGTCCTGATAAAGTCGACCAAAAAGCTTAGCTCTTAATCAAACATTTGTTTTATACACAGTAGGGCTGCACAATATAGTATGAAAAACGTACAGCCACCAGTGATGATAAACAGCCACATCGCACTGCTATTGCGTGTGATATTGTGTGATATTGCGTTTATACAACAGTTCGATGGCATAATCATGTGTATAAAAAAGAAAATCAAACATGGAGAGTCTAAAAACCCTTTTGTAAGAGGAACTACTTTCTTCCGCCATTCATTCACATCTGCAGCTGACGTCAGAACAGCAGAAGCCGTTGCTCATTCACTAACATCACTTTAGAGCTAGTATTTGAATGATTCTCTAGAGTAATATCTAAAGTAATGACAAAACAGGTGAATTTGCTGACATTTTAAGATTATAAGGCTGAACGACATGAAATGCCATCAGTCTACAGAGATTTCCTAGTATTTCTCTGTTGCAATCGGGAGATCACAATATTACTATGGTATAAATACAGCACTACAACATAAAAAAGAGAGAGATCGACTTAGAAAGTCATTTACCTGTTTAATAATGATTTGATCAGCTGTAGTTTGAAATTACGCTGTTTTTTTCTTAGGACTTTTTATGCGGTCTCTGTCGCCATCTTGTGGATGAACATCGTCAACCGTCTTTGCTCAAAGACAGGCTAATGGCCGCCGACACGCTGTCTTTTAGAAATGATAAATATTTTAAAATAGGCACTATCCTTATAAATAAACTGCATAGTTGCAATCTAAACAACTACATTCTCCACTAAAAAAGCCTCAAAAGTACATTATGTTGCCCAACAGCAGCAATATTTGTCAAACTGTAGAGTGTCGACGGGGACGGGACGACGGGGTTTGAAACCGGCGAAGAACAGTTCCAGAAAGCAGGTGAGAAAAGTAAAATAAATAAACAAGTAAATAACAGGGTGAGAATGTGGTAAAAATCAGGCGAGGGCTTTTTTTTTTCTGGATTGCTTTTTAAAACTGTTGGTTGGGTTTAGGGAAGTGGGTGGGCGGGTCAATCTGTGGTTTTGAAAACACTATCGGTTGGGTTTAGGGAAGGAGGAGGGTGGGTCAGTCGATCGATCGGTTGGTCAGTCAGTCAGTCATTCAGTCGACAGTGGCCTCTGGTGGATTTACACAAGAAGAGCAGGCACGAATGGCACTCGCGAGAAAAATCTGAGATCTTAAAAAGCTTACACAGCGGCCTCTGGTGGATTCGCGAAAACAAAAACTGCAAAAAAAAACGTAGCTCCTGGCACGTATTTGGCGCTCTCCAGAAATGTATATAGCGGTACGTTATCAGAATGAGCCTGGGTTGCATATTTTCCAATACATTAAAATGATTATTTTCATTAAAATATTTGTTTACAGAATATGCAAGAAATGCGCTGTTTAAAATATTATTTACAGGATATACAAGAGCTATTTTATTTAAAAGAGATGCTGCTTATTTTTTAATTTTAATATGAAAAACATTGAAAATGTTTGTTTGTTTGTTTTTTTCAAAAGTGCAAATTATTTATTTTCACTTTTTTATAAGTAAAAAGTGACTGTTAGTTTTCTGCAATATGTGTTTAATTTCAGTTGTTCAACGTTGATGTTCAATAAATAATCATAGATAGTAGATAGTGTGTGTTTCCTTTAGTTATTTTAAAATCAATTAATGCACCCTTCATTCAAAAATCTCTGACTTGTAATATGTGAGCATGTTTACTGAACTTGTCAGTGAACTATGAGGGCAAAAAAATAAAATAAATAAATAAAATAATCGTTCATTAATTGCAATCCAGTTAAAATGTTCAATCAATTAAGATTTTGATGTTAGGTCAAATCGCCCAGCCTTAATTATTAGCCCTGCTGTAATTTCCCCCCCCCAATTTCTGTTAAAGAATTTATAAACATAATAGTTTTAATAACTCATTTATAATAACTGATTTCTTCTATCTTCGCCATGATGACAGTGCATAATATTTGACTAGATATTTTTCAAGATACTAGTATTCAGCTTAAAGTGACATTTTAAAGGCTTAACTAGGTTAATTAGGCAAGTTAGGGTAATTAGGCAAGTCATTGTATAACGATGGTTTGTTCTGTAGATAATCTGAATTTTTCTTTGCTTAAGGGGGCTAATAATATTGACCTTAAAACTGTTTTTAAAAAATGTAAAACTGCTTTTATTCTAGCCGAAATAAAAGAAATAGGACTTTCTCCAGAAGATAGAATATTATAGGAAATACTGTGAAAAATTCCTTGCTCAGTTGATCATCGTTTGGGAAATATTTGAAAAAGAAAAAAAGATTCACAGGAAGGCTAATCATTTTGAAATTCTGGATATAACAGAATGAAATGGAGGAGCTGCTAGCAGATTGTGTCTGCGCATGTTTTTCATGTCTGGTGTTTATGTGTGTGATTTTGTTGGCTGTAAATTGAGGAAGTTTCGGTGTGAAGTGCTAATGAATCTGAAATGAAGTGGAATGAAGTCATTGAGTGTCCCGCTGAGAGCGAGGCCACACGGCTCTTTAAGACTCTGGAGCTCGGTGGTCATGATGGGATCAGACCTGATGCTGCTTGACGATCACTTATTTAGATACAAGGCAGTGTGTTAACTTAATTGAAATATGAAGTAATGAGTTAAAATAATAATAATAATAATAATAAATTATGATTTGTATGAGAATTGTATGCCGCCTTTGTGACCCAAAAAAATTAATTTAATTCATCCTTATTTCTACACCGCTTTTACATGTGGATTGTGTCAAAGCAGTTTAACATAGATGAAGTTCTATAGTAAATGGAAACTGCTGCAGTTTTCACAGTTGAAGTTCAGATCATTGGTGTAAATGATTAACACATTTCCACACATTTGAGTTATTTCAACTTAATTTAGGCAAATTATTCATTTGAATTATTTTGCGACCTCAAACATTTTTGTATCTTTTTGAACAAGTTAATTTATCACTTTTTGACATCAAGAATGTTCTGATAATTATTGAAGGTTATTAAACAAACAACAAAACAACAAGCTGGATTCTCTTTTTCATTGTTGTAATTACATCAATGCAATGTGAGGTGCATTATAAATTTTCATTCATTCATTTTCCTTCGGCTTAGTCCCTTATTTATCAGGGGTTGCCACAGTGGAATGAACCGCCAACTATTCCGGCATATGTTTTACGCAGCGGATGCCCTTCCAGCTGCAACCCAGTACTGGGAAACACCCATAAACTCTCATTCACACACACGTACACTACGACCAATTTAATTCATCCAATTCACCTATAGCGCATGTTTTTGGACTTGTGGGGGAAACCGGAGCACCCGGAGGAAACCCACGCAAACATGGGGAGAACATGCAAACTCCACACAGAAATGCCAACTGGCCCAGCCAGGACTCGAACCAGCGACCTTCTTGCTGTGAGGCCACAGTGCTAACCACTGAGCCACTGTGCTGCCCCGTTATAAATTTTCTTTACATTTCAAAAAGATACAGAATGGTAGTTTTTTTTTTTTTTTTAACATTTTTATTTATTTACATGATTTAAATGTCAGTATTTGTCTTAAAATAGCTTTAATTTTGTAACCACAGATACAGTGACACTGGAGTGTTTCAAAG
Organism: Danio jaintianensis; assembly: GCA_903798115.1. NCBI lineage: Eukaryota > Metazoa > Chordata > Actinopteri > Cypriniformes > Danionidae > Danio > Danio jaintianensis. Next base: position 5,889,866 of record CAIGQV010018227.1, read on the forward strand.
TCACGTCATTCAGCTGGTTTGTCTATAAGCTTTAAAATGCTCCAGTGTCCCTGTATCTGTGGTTACACTCAGTCAACAGCGGTGAGTTCGGTGAACTGATGACCTTCATGGCCAATCACAGTCATTTCTGTTGAGGACGTGAACACAATGGCAAATCAGCGCTGTTTAAGAACGTGCTCAACAGCACTCAAATATCAGCGGGAAATGGCCATTTTTTAAATTTCAGTATCGATTGGTACCGAATTCCAGTATCGTGACAACCCACAATATATTTTTACTTGTTACTGTAGTCAGTAATTTGTTTTTAAATCAGCATGAAAAGAAAGTAATGCCTCATAATAAGTAATTGTAATAACGCACCATAAAAAATGAATATTTGTCATTGACTAAACTGGAAGATCTTATATGACCTTTTATCATTTATTTTTTTTTTTTATATATATATAATGCTTGTTTATTAAGAAACTGTTATGATTGAAAATTATGTACTGAATATATCTACAGTTGAAGTCAGAATTATTAGCCCCTTTTGAATTTCCCAAATTATGTTTAACAGATTCAGGAAGTTTTCACAGTATTTCCTATAATATTTTTTCTTCTGGAGAAAGTCTTATTTGTTTTCTTTTCGGCTTGAATAAAAGCAGTTTTTAATTTTTAACAAAACATTTAAAGGTCATTATTATTAGCCCCCTTAAGCAATATTTGTTTTCAATTGTCTAAAAAACAAACCACTGTTATACAACGACTTGCCTAATTACCCTAACTTGCCTAATTAACCGAATTAACCTAGTTAAGCCTTTAAATGTCACTTTAAGCTGAATACTAGTATCTTGAAAAATATCTAGTAAAATATTATGTGCTGTCATCATGGCGAAGATAAAAGAAATCAGTTATTAGAAATGAGTTATTAAAACTATTATGTTTAGAAATGTGTTGAAAAAAATCTTCTCTCCATTAAACAGAAATTGGAGAAAAAATATACAAGGGGCTAATAATTCAGGAGGACTTTAACTGTTTATTGCTAATGTTGTCATGAATATAGGGCGACGCGGTGGCGCAGTGGGTAGCACGTTCGCCTCACAGCAAGAAGGTCGCTGGTTCGAGCCTCGGCTGGGTCAGTTGGCATTTCTGTGTGGAGTTTGCATGTTCTCTCCGGTTTCCCCCACAAGTCCAAAGACATGCGGTATAGGTGAATTGGGTAAGCTAAAATTGTCCGTAGTGTATGAGTGTGAATGAGTCTGTATGAATGTTTCCCAGTGATGGGTTGCAGCTGGAAGGGCATCCGCTGCGTAAAACATATGCTGGATAAGTTGGCGGTTCATCCCGCTGTGGCAACCCCGGATTAATAAAGGGACTAAGCCGAAAAGAAAATGAATGAATGAAGATTGCATTGTGATTTGTATTTTTTTATGGTTTGTTTATTTATGTTAACGTCATATCTGCAGCATTGGCTATATTCGATGGGGCGGGTTGATAAGTTTGTGTTTTTGAAAGTAATTTATTGTAATGTCAATAATGGTATTAAACATGCACTGCAGGGCTTTTTTAGTTAACTCAACTTAAATCGAGTCAAGTGCAGTACTTGGGTTAAAAGTTGAGTCAACTCAAAAAAAGCTGTGCAGCAAGTTGCCTTATAATTTTAAGTTACGTCAACTTTTTTACAGTATACCTTCTATTTTAGGCAAAATTCAATTTCTGTCACATCTCTAATAGATTTCGTTGATGAAATATGACTTGGATGTGTTCTTGACAGCTTCCCTGTGGATTTGGTGAAGGGTCAGTTTTGAATAATTGCTTTCATTTTGACTAATGGTGCAGAAATCCTGGAATGGCTTGAACGGAGGCGAGCGTCTGACAGCAATTGTCAGAGGAGAAGCGATCAGATAGCATTGTTTTGATTCTGACTCAGTATCAAATGTGTTGCAATCACAGAACGGGACAGCAATCATGAGGTGACTCGTCTTTTTTAGTTTTTCAGCTTCAGTCAAAGACAAGGCATGTTTTTGACCTCGGCTGCATGATATTTGGATAACTTTTGTTGCTTTTTGATTACTATGGAAAAGCCTTAAATTATAAAGCCCTAAAATGTTAAATATGATGGCAACTTTACAGCATATCACTTTATTTTATTTTACAGCATATCACTTTATTTTATTATAAGCAGCAAATTTCGGATTTTTAAAATTAGCTCAATTCCCCTCCATTGTAGCAGGATTATTATATTTTGATATTTTCATAATTTTGAAATAAAATAATCATTAACAAAAATGCAATAAAATATGCATTTAAAAATTACATATTTAGTCTTAAAATGTAAACAATCTAAACATAAAAAGCTAATAAATTATTAAAATCATGCACCACATATTTTTGTTTATATATTTGCACATATTTTTTATATTTACACATATTTTTCTTTGTTGACAGTTTGCATAATAATCTGAATTGCAGAAACCATTGCAAACTCTTCTGGGGTCCGTTCTTTGTACCTCGCTTAAACTATCTAAGATGATTTGGCAGATCCTGGATCTTTTAATCTTGATAACTGATCTCTGGCTAATTTGGTTCTTCAAACAAATTCGTGAATCAGATTAAAATGTCTAGATGAACTGATCTAAGATCACTGCATGTGTTGTGAAGGACAGATCTATCCATCCTCGAAATCATGATCAGCAATGCAACAATTGGCTGACGGCACAGCAGCGTAATGACATCATCTGATTAATATTCAAGCATCCACATGAGCAAAATTATATAAAGTTCGTAGTAAACGGTTTGTTAAATTTGTTAACTTTCCACATTTGTTGTGAGCTGCAGGCTTTACACTTTCATGTGTCAAGAGTATTTAGCAATTTATTTAGTTTTGCTTTTAGAGCGGATTTTCTTTATTATAGTAGGCCTATTCAAGATTCTTAAAGGTCCCATGAACTTAAAATAATGTTTTTATGATGTTAGTATCGGTATTGTTAGTTTTTAGGATGTCTATAAGCTAGTGTGCTCCAAAACAGTGACAAAATTCACGTTTAGAAGATATAAAACTGATACAAACATGTAAAGCTTGTTTGTCACTTCCACTTAAACGGGTTAACAGTTTTATTCACGTCACCTCATACTTCAGTTTCTCATTAGATCATAACTAATCAAATGCTCTAGTATCTGAAATGCCCCGTCCCCTTCAAGATGCTTCTCATTTGCTTTTCATTTGAGCTCATCCACTCTCACTGGCAGAGCGGTGATAAAACAAAAGGCTACTGGTTGCTTTTTTTAAAAAGGGGGAGGGGTTACACTATATGTGCCACCCTCTCTTCATGTTTCTGTTAACGTTTAACGGTCGAATACTTATTGTCAGAGAATATCACCATTTGGGTGGCACGGTGGCTTGGTGGTTAGCATGCATATTTCAAAGCACTTCATGAGACCTTTAATCATGCGGCGTAAGGCATAACTGGCTGCTTAGATTAATTTTGCATCAAAAAAACATTTTGATATTGGTAAATGTGTCTGCAACTTTTGCGAAGCATCAAATCACCAGCATATTAGCTGTCAAACCGTGTGCAGGAATCCCATAAATTATTATTTCTTAAAAAAAAAAAAAAAAACGAGACTATTGGCAATGTCTATTATCACACAGAAATTGGACTAAAGCTGGATCGGTATGCGTTTGTATCTAAAAACTCCATAAATGTTCTCTTTGAACTGCATGGTGAGGACCACCCCGTGAATTTACATAAGTTTTATTCATAAAATTTTTTGAGCTTATTAGTTTTTTTTTATTATTATTATATTATCTTTTAAATCACTATTTTACTATTTTCCCCTCTTTATATAACCTATAGGTTACTTATTGTCAGAGAATATCACCATTTGGGTGGCACGGTGGCTTGGTGGTTAACATGTCGCCTCACAGCAAGAAGGCCGCTGGTTCGAGTCCTGGCTGGGTCAGTTGGCGTTTCTGTGTGGAGTTTGCATGTTCTCCCCATGTTGGCGTGGGTTTTCTCCGGGTGCTCCGGTTTCCCCGACAGTCCAAAGACATGCACTATAGGTGATTTGAATAGACTAAATTGTCCATGGTGTATGAGTGTGTGTGTGTGAATGAGTGTGTATGGGTGTTTCCCAGTACTGGGTTGCGGCTAGAATGCTAAAACATATGCTGGAATAGTTGGGGGTTCGTTCTGCTGTGGCGACCTCTGAACTAAGACTAAGCCGAAGGAGAATGTATGAATGAATGAGTATCACCATTTGGTAGATACTTTCAGTATTACCTTTGCTTGAAATGACACGATCTAATCCTGTTTATATGAAATAAGCGGCTGCTCCTAAGCAGGTTTGAGCTACCAGACCTGTTGCTATGACAACAACTCTCGGATGAGTTTTGAAGAACGAAACGATCCTGGATTGTGTCAAATCATCAGTAACCAAATCCTGCTCAATGAGTAATCCACGTTTGAAGAACGGACCCCTGTTTATGAAAAGGAATAACATCTCTTTAACCATTGTTGATCAAATATATTTGAATAACTTTTTTTGTTTCTTTTTGATGACTATGAAAAGAGTTTTTTTGTCATACCCGGTAAGAACATACAGTAATACAGGTTACTGCAATTGACTACAGAAGTTAGGTCCGTTAATTGAGTCTATTATTACCATAATGTATTGTAATAAATATCAATAATAGTACTAAACATGCACTGCAGGGCTTTTTTAGTTGACTCAACTTAAATCAAGTCAAGTGCAGTACTTGTAGGATTGTCACGATACTGGAATTCGGTACCAATCGATACAGAAGTTTTAAAAACGTCCATTTCCCGCTGACATTTGAGCGCTACTGAGCACGTTCTTGAACAGCGCTGATTTGCCATTGTGTTCACGTGCTCAACAGAAATGACTGTGATTGGCCGTGAAGGTCATCAGTTCACCGAACTCACCGCTGTTTACTGAGTGTAACCACAGATACAGGAACACTGGAGTGTTTCAAAGTCACGTCGATCAGCTGGTTTGTCTATAAGCTGACATACGAGCGATCCGCTGATGAATCGCAGTGTTAAAATGCTCCAGTGTCCCTGTATCTGTGGTTACACTCAGTAAACAGCGGTGAGTTTGGTAAACTGATGACCTTCACGGCCAATCACAGTCATTTCTGTTGAGCACGTGAACACAATGGCAAATCAGCGCTGTTTAAGAACGTGCTCAGTAGCGCTCAAATGTCAGCGGGAAATGGACGTTTTTAAAACTTCAGTATCGATTGGTACCGAATTCCAGTATCGTGACAATCCTAAGTACTTGGGTTAAAAGTTGAGTCAACTCAAATAAAGCTGTTCAGCAAGTTGCCTTTTAATTTTAAGTTAAGTCAACTTTTTTACAGTTCAATTTTAGGCAAAATTTAATTTCTGTCCCGTCTCTAATAGATTTCGGTGATGAAATATGACTCAGATGTGTTCTTAACAGCTTCCCTGTGCGTTTGGTGAAGTGTTGAATAATTGTCTACAGAAGTTAGGTCCATTAATTGAGTCTATTATTACTATAATGTATTGTATTGATTATTGTAATATATTGACTATGTATGTATTGTAATGTATTGCAATATTGTAATGTATTGATCCATTAATTGAGTCTCAAAACATTATTAAAATAGAAAGCACGGGCCTTTTTCTGTTTATGGGTTAGAAGTTGTCCCTTGGTTTGATGTGCAGATTGTTATTCATTGCGACTTTCAGTTCTCTGAACAAAGTTGACACCTAAAAATAAACATCCTACAGGCAGTTTCTGTCTTGTTAGCTTTGTCACATGAAAGATTTAGCACGAATGGCAATGAGGAGCGTCTGTTCTTGTTTACTTCTCTATTGTGAGAACAGGTGTTAAGCTTGTAGCACTGGCAGAGGTTTCTAGAACTTGGAGAGATATGATTAAGTGAATGCATGTTGTAAATCACACACACACGCACATATACACACACACGCATCAAATAAAATGTACTTCTTTTTTTATACTTAAACATTTTCAGAAAGTATAAAAATAAGTCAGCATGATCACCTTACAGCAAGAAGGTCGCTGGTTCGAGCCCCGGCTGGGTCAGTTGGCATTTCTGTGTGGAGTTTGCATGTTCTCCCCGTGTTGGCGTGGGCTTCCTCCGGGTGCACCGGTTTCCCCCACAGTCCAAAGACATGTGCTATAGGTGAATTGGGTAAACTAAATTGTCTGTAGTGTATGTGTGTTTCCAAGTGATGGGTTGCAGCTGGAAGGGCATCCGCTGCGTAAAACATATGCTGGAGTTAAGTTGGCGGTTCATTCCGCTGTGGCGACCCCTG
>CAIGQV010018227.1:5900048-5930702 GCA_903798115.1 Danio jaintianensis
AAAGCACCGATTAACCCGCCCTCCTCCTTCCCTAAACCCAACCGTCAGTTTTTAAAAAAGCAATAAAAACCAAATAATTTACTTGTTCTGCTTTGGTCTTACCTGCTTTCTGAAACCGTTCTTCGCCAGACTCGAACACCGTCATCGCTGTCAACTCCGCACCTTGTCACAAGTCTGCCGACGTACACGGTGAGCCACTGGAGAAACTGATAATAGCTCAAAATCCATTCATATGGAGGTAAGAGTGTATACCGCCACGCAGCGTTCGTTTTGAAGACAAAATGCAGAATGAGCCTATGCTGATTATTTATTAAATTATATTATTTCCCATTAATTGTATTTTATTAACAGATCTGGATCTGAACTCTTCTATTAGTATAGCTGATAAATTATGTGGATGGTTGATAACAGCCTTCTGAGCCTACCAGTAGGCGCAGTAGGCCCCTACTGACCCATATCTATCAGCTGATAAACCACTGATAACGCCCATTCAATCGACTGATAACATTCGAAGCGGGTGTATTTACAGCCTGTGCTGTTATGTGAGCGATGACATGACTTGTCAGATGTTTCATGGTGGGATTGACCATTCATGGAATGTTGCTGGTTGACTTTATATGTTTGAATGTCAAGAAAACATAATTTAAAGATCATTAAAAAAACTCAATTATTGTGTATTATTATTATTATTATTATTATTATTGTTATTATTTGTATTATTACTGTTATTACTATTAGTAATAATAACAATAATGGTAATAGTGATGATTATAATAATTATTATTGTTGTTGTTAATAATAATAATAATAATAGCAATAATAATACTACTAATAATTACTATTGTTATTATTAATATTATTATAATAATATTTTATTACTGTTAATAATAATAATAATAATAACAATAATAGTAATAATAATAATAATACTACAAATAATAATAATAATAATAATAATAATAATAATAATAATAATTATTATTATTATTATTATTAAGCTGTACAGTGGCGCAGTGGGTAGCACGTTCGCCTCACAGCAAGAAGGTCGCTGGTTCGAGCCTCGGCTGGGTCAGTTGGCGTTTCTGTGTGGAGTTTGCATGTTCTCCCCGTGTTGACGTGGGTTTCCTCCGGGTGCTCCGGTTTCCCCCACAAAGTCCAAAGACATGCAGTATAGGTGAATTGGGTAAGCTAAATTCTCCGTAGTGTATGTGTGTGAATGAGTGTGTATGGATGTCTCCCAGTGATGGGTTGCAGCTGGAAGGGCATCCGCTGCGTAAAACATATGCTGGATAAGTAAGCGGTTCATTCAGCTGTGGCGACCCCAGATTAATAAAGGGACTAAGCCGTAAAGAAAATGAATGAATGAATTATTATTATTATTATTATTATTATTATTATTATTATTAATGCTGTGGTTTGCTGCTGTGATTCGAAGTGATCTGTATTCTTCATATTAAATATGGTTATGAAGTTTGGAATTTGCCAATATATTTGTTTATATTTAATAGAATTATTTTAAATTAAATTATTTTGCTTTATTTTAATTTAATTTAATTTTTTATATAACATTGTGGTATAACATTGTGTATGATTATTGTATGTATATATCATAAGTTAACTAAACCTAACTCCTTTTTTATTTGAAATCAAATAAATGTTCATTTAAATAAAAATATATATGAAACAATAACAAAATAACAACAACAATCTAATAAAACAATAATAAATATTTTAAACTACCACAAATGTTTACATGTAGGCTATTTAAAGAATCCAAAACAAAATCAATAAACCCCTTACTGAAATATGGATGCTTTTCATATGTCAGCTTTAGGATCGATTTAATTCCAGTCTGACATACTCATCAATCCATGCGTTATTTCTTTTCTTGGTCAAATCAATTTCAGTCAGATTTAAATGCACCTACTGTACTCTCCCTCAAATATATAACATTCACTATATGTTGTTTTATGTCCACGCTGACAGAAACTCTTTGGTTTGATGTTCGTGTCTTGAAGTAGAGCAACCGGAGGAAGACAAGTCATTGTCAAGCCATTGTTAGATGATTATATACGAATGCACATTGATTTTTGCCTGTTTGACTATGTTGTTGTCGTCCCCTGACAATTGCTAATTGCATTTTCATGCTCTGTGAGTCACTCAGCAGTTGTTTGCTGAGCAAGGTTAGAGACGGAGAGCAGACATCGGTCTAACTCTAAACCCAGCCAGAATAAGAGAAAACTGAAATCATGAATATTGAGGGAGGAAAACTAAAGGTTTCAGAGGTCAAAAGGTCTTCGGTTTATGTGCCTGAATTATTTAAGGACTTTTGTTGTAGCTGATATTGTATTGTTTTGGTATAGAAATGCTGCCAGAATCTGTATCATGCATATTATCAGATAACTTTTGTAGATAACTTGTGTTATTGTCTTGTGTGAGTATGTTTGTTTTTGTATATTTTATTATTTATAAATTTGTGTCTGCATTGGAAGAGAGTGTGTGTAATACTCAAAGGGTGTTTTTAAATTTTTCTACTTTTATTTATTTTATTTTATTTATTATCTACTTTTATTTATTTTTTCTTTTCTTTTCTTTTCTTTTTTATTTTTTTGTTTAACATTTACAATTCCAACAGCATACAACTTCAGCACTGAAAACAAAGTTCATAAGGGTTCTAGAAATCCCAAGTTCATGAATTTGGGATTTAAAAACATTGCGATGTGGTTGATATTGGTGAATGCATTTTAATGTTTTCTTTATTTTATTTTATTTTTTTATTTAATTATTTATTTGTGTCATTTTGTTTGTTTGGTTTGCTTTTGTTGTTTATATTATATTTAATTTTATTTAATTTTATTTTATTTTATTTAACCTTACTGTCTAGTTTAACATTTACAATTCCAACAGCATAAAACTTCAGCACTGGAAGCAAAGTTCATATGGGTTCTGGAAATCCTTGAAAATGCTTTAATTTTAATCTAGTGTTTTCAAGGTTTGAAAAGTCCATATGTTTTGGATAAAGTGTTTGTTGCATTCATAGTTTATCTTACAAAATATGTAATAATTAACTTAAAAAAAATATATAATAATAATAAGAATTTTTCAACTTTGGCTTGGGGCAAACATGCCATCATAATTTTTCCTTAAAACTAAAACCTATTATAGTATACAACAAGAGGTTTTACAAACTAATTTCGAGAGGAGCATGTGATATGATTGATCGCGACTGGTCTCTCATCTGTAATCAGCAATAATCCAATCAGATGGATCCAAGCCTACAATAAATAGACCGATTTCACCCTACTGCCTACATCATCATTTTGGAAGATTCCCCCCTTCCACCCCATCTCCTCCTTTAACCAGGGGGAGCTCAATTATCTCCGAGCTCAGGATTCTCTTTCGGGACAGCATGCCAAACCTGCTAATAGCGTCAAGCAATATCTAAGTGTGAACTCTTGAAGTTATGTAAATACCTACATACATGATGTAAATACATTGGGACAAAAGTGTCTGCTAAATGACTAAATGTAAATAAGTAATTTGCCACAAGTGCAGGGAAAAAAATGAAAATTGAAAATGTACCTGGAAAGCGCTTGAGAAGTGCTTCAATTTTATTTTGGAAAGGATGCAAGAACCCTTTTGCAAATGATACAAAATTAATAAGGAAAAGGAAATGAGGAGGAAAAAAAACTATTATCTGCAGAAGTTAAATAATAAATCTTTTTTTTTTTTCCTTTTACAGGACACAGAGATTGCTTCAGACTGCAACCATGTAAGTACTTAGAAATCCCTTTATTATAAGTAATATAATATTATTCTTCTCCTTCACAACTCCACACGTCCCTTAAGGTGACGCATCTCCTCTTCTTACCTGTTTTCCACACTTGCTTTATTCTCTCCAAAACGATTCTTTCTAGCTTTACAAGAGAAAGTAGGATTTAGAGAGCAGCAACGTCAGCAAGTAAATTGAGAAGAATAATGGCCTAATCACTGTCTAATGATGGCTGCGGCCTGCAATTAATTTGGTGGTGTCCCGAGAGAGGAATCTGTTTCTGATCTCCTTTCCTAACATTCATGCCTTTGATGTTCTCATTAAGGCTGCGGCGTCCACAAATCAGAAATGAGGAAGATTTAGGCATCTGATTCAGGCCTGAGTCACTCGTCTCATTACGCAAGACTCATAGTTTGAGGAATAATTAAGATAAAGACCTCATTCTGGTGCTTTTGAAAACTTGATCAGGGTTTTTGGTTAGTGTCATCGTTAAAGGGATAGATCATCCCAAAATAAAAATAAAAAGTTCTGTCATGATTTGATTGTCCTTCACTTGTTTCAAACCTTTGGGAGTGTTTTTTTTTATCTGATGAAAAAAAAAAAGATATTTTGAAGAATGTAGGAAGCCTTTGACTTAAGATTGCCTGAAATTTTTGCACATAAATAAAAATACGCCCTTTCGTTGCTTCAATCACATTTACACTCTGTCTTTGAAAATTTTGTCAATCATAAAAAAAAATTCAAATAGTTTCTATTTTTTTTTTCTATTGTTTTCAGGTCTGTACAATTGTTCACATTTCTGAGTTGTTGAATATTGTTAAAATAAAAGTTAAGTCAAGTCAAGTTCAATTCAGTTCAACTAAATTAAGTTCATTCAGTTAAATTAAATTAAGTTAAATTAAATTGTTTATTCAGTTAAATTAAATTAATTTCAATTAAATGAAGTTCATTAAATGAAGTTCAATTAAATTAAGTTAGTTAAATTAAGTTCATTAAATTAAGTTCAGTTCAATTCAGTTCAGTTAAATTAAATAAGTTGAATTAAATTAGGTAAATTAATTTAAATAAAAAATGTGAGCAGGACTAAATGTATTAATTTAATTTAATTGGTCTGGTCCAAAAGAAAAAAAGACAACCAAACTCAGAGTGTGAATGCACCCTTAAAGGAACAGTAATTTCCTCACCCTCATGTCATTCCAAAACGGACCATGAAATGTAAAATGGAGAAATTGGGCACTGAAGACAATAGAGTCAAAGAAGGTTTGCATATGACTTGCACTCTATTTCAAGTCTTCAAAAGTCAAATCTTAGCGTTATGTAAAGAAAGAATTGAAATGTACAGCTTTATTTTCTCATAATCATTTCCTCCAGTAAGTTGAAACCATTTGATTCAAATGAACGAATGAACAAATGAATTCGAATGAACCATTCAGGCACACAGTAGTCAACATTTGAAGTGGATCAAAAAAGATTTTCAAGACAAGAACGAGTGTCGTTGAATAGTTTGAGGACAGCATTTGATCCACTTTAAATGTTGACTACTATAGGCCAGACTCAAATGAACACCACATGCTGTAAATCTCAAAATATTATGCAATTCTGAGTGTGCCTCACACAGGTGAGTGGGCTTGACAAACCACCTGTAGAAACACTCTTTCATCTCTGTCATTTTAACCGACACTTACACCAGTTTTGCACATTTGCATCAGACACGTTCTTACAATCACTTAACGTCTCATAAAAAAAAAAAGTGCATTTATGAAGTGTGCTTCACACAGGTGACAAACCACCTGTAGAAACACTCTTCTCTCTCTATAAAAAAAACAACAACTAGCAGTTCCTTTGTATAATTAGCACTTCTTATGTGTATTGCCTCTGCTTGTTGAATAGCTGAATGCCTCCTCACTTGTAAGTAGCTTTGGACAAAAGCATCTGCTAAATGACTGAATGTAAATCACATTATTATGCATATTTCTGATTATCTGATAACGTTGCCTTTTCGTTTTCCAGCTGTTGTGGAACTACAAGCTAAACTTGACCACAGATCCGAAGTTTGAGTCTGTGGCGCTGGAAGTGTGTACGAGCACCATGTTAGAGGTTTGTTTTACTTTGTAGTTCCTTGCTTTTGGTTGTTCAACAATGTAATTAATATGTATTATACAGCTCATGTATGTGAGTGTGTTGTGATCTCAATAAGGGCCTCAGGATATTTCAGAATAAAATTGACATTTTGATAATAGCTTAATGTAGTTAACTAAATTTAAATAATAATTGCATAATTACATAAACATTTAAATAATTCCAAAATAGGTTTTAGAGTTAAACACTGAAATACATCATTTTACATGCAGCCTGGGGTGTGCGACATTGACGGTTGCACAACACAAGTTTTAAACTTGACATTTATTTTATTAAGTACTTGTTTTTGTACAATACTGTAAATCTGTGTTATTGCAGATTATATTGTTATATTTGCTAGTTTATTTTTATTTTATAATAACTTAAAAAAATATGTATTTTCATATTTAATGTGTTAAAAAATGTTGGAAATGTGACCTGTAAAAAAAAAAGCTCAGGAGTTGTTGTAAAACCAAAAGTAAAAATTTCATTACATTTCTTTTATTATTTATTTTACTTCATATTTATCATATTTAAATATTTATTCCAAAAGGATTGTAGTCTAAGCTATTATATATCTATAATATTAATTATTTTATATTATTTATCATTACTATTTTTACCGTTAGCTATTTTACTCATTCATTCATTCATTTATTTTCCTTCGGCTTAGTCCCTTTATTCATCAGGGGTCGCCACAGCGGAATGAACCACCAAATTAACCAGCATATGTTTTATACAGCAGATGCCCTTCCAGCTGCAACCCAGTACTGGGAAACACCCATACACTCTCGCATTCTCACACACACACACATACACTACGGACAATTTAGTTAATTCAATTCCCCTATAGCGCATGTCTTTGGACTGTGGAGGAAACCGGAGCACCCGGGGGAAACCCACGCCAGCACGGGGAGAACATGCAAACTCCACACAGAAACGCCAACTGACCCAGCCGGGACTCGAACCAGTGACCTCCTTGCTGTGAGGTGACAGTGCTAACCACTGAGCCACCGTGTCGCCCCTAGCTATTTTACTATTTACTATTATTTTATTTTAGTATTATTATTTTTTGCTTCCATCCTTTTGCTTTTTTTTTTTTGCTTCCAACCTTGTACCCTCCAAAAAAAATCACACTTGGTATGGATGTATTGAGCTAGTGCAGTCTCTGGTGGAATCATATCGCATTATATATTGCAGAAAAACAAAATATAAGGATTTAATCTTTTTCCCAATTTACTGCAGTCTTGATTTCAGTGCAGAGGAACAGCCGTCTGCATTTGTAATGCAGTGTAGTTTTATGTTTGACTGCACTGTGAGCAGCCATACTGTAATTAAAGTAAATCTCAGTGGACAAAAGTTTCTCACTAACCTCTTTGTATGTGTGTGTTTTGATGCCTGTGGTTGAACTTGTAGTTTAATTACTGTTAGTGAAATTGACCTGCTATTAAATAAGGAATTTAAATCCTTATGTCTGCAGCATTGATCCTTGACTGCTGATAATGAAAGCTGTGTTAATTGTTTTTTTTTTAAGCTGAAAGAGTGCGCAGATGAGGAGCGAGGGAAAGGCTATCTGATGTCCTGCCTGGTGGACCACCGTGCTAACATCTCAGAGCGCCAGTGTCACCAGTACATCACCAAAATGACCAGCATCGTCTTCAGCGACTATCGCCTCATCTGTGGCTTCATGGATAAATGCAGAGAAGACATCAACACTCTGCAGTGTGGAAGCATCAGCGTTGGAGAAAAAGTAAGCTCGCGACCCCAATAATTATAGACCCTTTTCACATCTCCGGGTTTCTCAGTAGAAGTCGTCGTCGAGTAAACTTAAAGTGCAGTGAGTGGGAGAGTACAACAAATCATTATTTTACAATCCTATTTGCTGAAATAATAAAAGAAAAACTTCACGATGATGTTATCAAGACTTTAAGAAAAAGGAAAAAAATAGTGTGAGACTGATGACGGCAGCCAGAAGAGAGAATAATGACAAATTTATTGTCCTGCATTAGAAACACCTCGCACAAGCGGTAATTTGTTTTTTGTAATTTGATGCAAAGATGATATAATACATACATAAACACATATAAATGTTCATACATTTTAAAAAAAATCTAAATATTAAAAACTTTCAAGGATTTAAGATGCTGATGACCGTTAAGCACGTCATAACAGTCTTGCGAAAAGGGTCCCATAATAGACCTTTTTCAGCTCCAAAACAGGGCTGTGAGGGATAGAAGATCACTTTCATTCTCTGTAGTGTATTGGTGTATGCTGAGATATCCAGCTGTCAAAACATGCAAAAAATATATTTTTAAGTGTATATTTCTGAAGTTATGAAAATGGATTGTTTGATTATGATTATGATTATGCACATCTTGTCAGGGTAACACGGTTTTGTGATCAGCAGTAAATCTCCTCCGAAACCTCAAGGGTGCTCTTGAGCAGAAACTTCAAATAAACCTCGAAGAATAAACTGAAGGCTCAGCGGTTAGCATTGTCGCCTTACAGCAAGAAGGTCGCTGGTTCGAGTCCCGGCAGGTCCTGTTGGCATGTTCTCCCCGTGTTGGTGTGGGTTTCCTCTGGGTGCTCCCGTTTCCCCCACAGTCCAAAGACATGTGCTATAGGTGAATTGGATGAACTAAATTGACCGTAGTTTTTGTGTGTGAATGAGAGTGTATGGGTGTTTCCCAGTACTAAGTTGCGGCTGGAAGGGCATCCGCTGCGTAAAACATATGCTGGAATAGTTGGCGGTTCATTCCGCTGTGGCGACCCCTGATAAATCAGAGACTAAGCCGAAGGAAAATGAATGAATAAATAAACTCCTTGTATTGATTTAATCTGACTAATAATCACACGACTACAGAATTATCACACAGAAGGATTTATTTCAAACTAAAGTTCAAACTAAATTTATTTCGACTAAAGTTATGAAGTCAGTTTGGAGTAGTATTTTCACGTTTTTAGGCCTGGACGAGACCCATGACCTAATTTTCAGGTAAGAATATACTTATAAACACTAAAGTAGTGCTACAATATGACAAACTAATTGTAAACATTTTCAATAGGAATAGATTACAAACAATACAAGATTATGTTCCATACATTTTTCTCATTAGCATTTTTCAAGAACATTGGCAGGGTTCAGAAAACTATCCGAAAAAATCTCGGAAAGTGTTTAACCCTTATGTGTTGTTCATTTAGGTTGTCTCTTAGTATGTTTGAAGTAGGGTTGTCACGATACTGGAATTCAGTACCAATCGATACTGAAGTTTTAAAAACGTCCATTTCCCTGGACTCACTGCTTTAAAACGCTCCAGTATCCCTGTATCTGTGGTTACACTCAGTAAACAGCGGTGAGTTTCACGGCCAATCACAGCCATTTCTGTTGAGCACGTGAACACAACGGCAAATCAGCGGTGTTTAAGAACGTGCTCAGTAGCGCTCAAATGTCAGCGGGAAATGGATTTTTTTAAAATTTCAGTATCGATTGGTACCGAATTCCAGTATCGTGCAACCCTATTTTGAAGTTTACCCAGAGTTTGTAGCATAATGTTAGTGTTTAACCCCTTAAAATACAGATATGAGTAAGACATGGTTATAAAATTCTGTAAAAAGTCTATTTTTATTTCTGCATACTCAGAATTAATACAAAAAGTGTGTTTTTTATGATGTAATGAAAACAAATGGGTGTGTCAATTCTGTCGTCTCTGTCAACCGCCTTCTGAAAAGCGTGAGTAAAAAAAAAGAGCTGAAACTTGCTTACAAAGTAAAAAAAAAGTGCAATTATCCGACAGGCTAATATCCAGAACATATTTTTTGGTCACACTTTATTTTAAGGTAAAATTATCGGTATTAACAAACTATTGACTAAGACTTTTAGCTCAAAAAACTACTAATTAGCTGTTAATAGTTAGTAAAATAGTAGTTGGGTTTCGTTATTGGGTAAGATTAGAGATTTATAGAAAGATCGTACTTTAAGTATTTTATGTAGACAATGCAATACTTATATCTAAAAAAGTTTAATTTTAGCAATACATGTTTTCAAAACTGTTTTGTCCTTTTGAAATTTGGTAAATTATATATTTTGTGTGTTGAATGAAAGTGGATTTTTGTCCCACACAGCCTCATTTTGGAGTCATCAAGATGCCAGACTGAATAAGGTCTATGGCAGTGAACGATTTGACTTCGTACCCACGTACAACCACAAAGCTCTAGAATATCCCTTCGGGAAACCATAGGATGTTGGCTTGATGCCAGATGGCAAAGTGTGTCCACATTCCCGAAGTGTCCACATTCCTCCGGGCATGCTGGGACTTGGGCACCCGTTCTCCGCATTTGCCTCGTTCCCCCGGGTGCACTCTGCTGAAATTAAAAAAGTTAACTTTAGACTTGTCTGCTTGTTGACTTAAAATAGCCCAAGTAAGCTCAGACTGCCACACATACCAGCTGGCAAGTGTGGAATGGAAATCATATATAGCTGCTTAGTGGGTTTACACATCCTTGAGTCGTCTTTTAGTTCACGGCCCGTACGCTAATTAGGTACTATTACACGAGTAAATGACAGCTCCCATTCTGCAGCCTTTAAATATCACTAGTTATTTTGTCATTAAGCTGTGTGACACTAAATGACTGAGTGAGTGAGTGGGCTTTTGAATTTAATTATCAAGTTACTTACATATGTTTGCCTTGAGTGGCCTGTTTTTCACAAGGCAAGCTTAAAAATCTGAAAATTTGCTTTGAAATCATGCACTGAAATCATTTTAAACTAATAAAATACTAAAATTACTAAAACTACAACAACAATAAATAAGCTAAATAAACCTTAAATAAAAAAACTGAAAATATTAAAAAAGTTATCAAAATATGTGTAATATAATAATTTCTTTTACAATATATATTAATTCAAATAAATATATCAAAATTATACTAGGGCCTCACGGTGGCGCAGTGGGTAGCACAATCGCCTCACAGCAAGAAGGTTGCTGGTTCGAGCCTCGGCTGGGTCAGTTGGCATTTCTGTGTCGAGTTTGCATGTTCTCCCCGTGTTGGCGTGGGTTTCCTCCGGGTGCTCCGGTTTCCCCCACAAGTCCAAAGACATGCGGTATAGGTGAATTGGGTAAGCTAAATTGTCCGTATGTGTGAATCAGTGTGTGGATGTTTCCCAGTGATGGGTTGCGGCTGGAAGGGCATCCGCTGTGTAGAACATATGCTGGATAAGTTGGCGGTTCATTCCGCTGTGGCAACCCCAGATTAATAAAGTGACTAAGCCGAAAAGAAAATGAATGAATGAATGAAAATTATACTAAACTATCAAAGAAATATATATATATTATGGTTTTGTGCATATATATATATATAACCGGCAGCTAGCTCTCTGCAGCTCTCACATGGTTGCCCACTGAAGCTAAGCAGGGCTGCGCCCGGTCAGTACCTGGATGGGAGACCACATGGGAAAGCTAGGTTGCTGCCGGAAGTGGTGTTAGTGAGGCCAGCAGGGGGCGCTCAACCTGTGGTCTGTGTCGGTCCTAACGCCCCAGTACATTGATGGGGACTCTATACTGCTCAGTGAGCGCCGTCTTTCGGATGAGACGTTAAACCGAGGTCCTGACTCTCTGTGGTCATTAAAAATCCCAGGATGTCCTTCGAAAAAGAGTAGGGGTTTAACCCCGGCATCCTGGCCAAATTTGCCCACTGGCCTCTGTCCATCATGGCCTCCTAACCATCCCCATATCATAATTGGCTTCATCACTCTGTCTCCTCTCCACCAATTAGCTGGTGTGTGGTGTGCGGTCTGGCGCAATATGGCTGCCGTCGCGTCATCCAGGTGGATGCTGCACACTGGTGGTGGATGAGGAGATTCCCCCCAATGTGTAAAAGCGCTTTGAGTGTATAGAAAAGCGCTATATAAATGTAAGGAATTATTATTATTATTATTATATATATATATATATATATATATATTTTTTTTTTTTTTTTTTTTTTTTTTCTATAGTATAAATAATTTTGATGCATTAATTTGATATGGTTTTGTATATAAATATATATATAATTATATATTATTTTATAATATTACATTTAAATAATACTGCTTTCTTCTTGCACGTTCTCTTTTTGTCTTCACTATATAAGGGAAATAAAAATAAGCTAAATAAAAAGTGACAATCACATAAAGACTAAAACTTTAAGAATTTATATGAAAACTGAAAATAGATAGAAACTTTTTAGATTCAGTGTTTAATGAAAATGATTTTAAGAATAAAATGAAAGATTGTATTACATTATTTAGTATAATAGTGAATGTTGTACTTAAACAACACTGCTCTCTCTGAATTTTCCTGTCATTTGCTTTTGTATAATAAATAAATAAAAAAAACACATAAATAAACTATTTTCTTATATTTTTCTAATTTCTTCTTTTGTCTTTTGGATAATACTAATAAAGCAATACTGTTAACCTCTTAAACTTTGTGAACCATCATCTTCTGTCCCTTTTCTCCCTTCAGTCTGAAATATCTGTTGGCCCAAAATAAACCTCCAAACTCTCCTGAGTCCCACAGCTGACTAATCTGTGTTTTTGTCTTCCTGTAAGGACCTGCATTCCCAGGGTGATGTGATTGCTTGTCTGGAAAGAGCACTGGTCAAAGAGGCTGAGCAGCAGGACAAGGCTCATCAAATCAAAGACCAATGCAAAAAGTCAATCATGAGAGTGGCCGAACTGTCAGCAGACGACTTCCACCTCGACCGATACCTCTACTTCTCCTGCCGAGACGACCGCGAGCGCTTCTGTGAAAATGTATGTACAAGCTACACATACAGTATGACGATATTTAATAATTCAATATACTATGATAATGAACATGCACAATATTGATATCATGAGAACTTCAAAATACTGTGAATAATTATTTATTATTTTAACTTTTAAAGCACCTTTTAAGAATATTCTGATTGCATTTGCTTGAAGGTTTAAAGGGGCAGTTCATCCAAAAATGAGAATTCAGTCATCATTTACTCACCCTTTACTTCTTTCAAACCTTTATGAGTTTCATTATTCTGCGAAACAGAAAAGAAGATATTTAGAAAAATGTTGGAAACCGGTAACCATTGACTTCCATAGTGGGAAAAACAAATACTATGGAAGTCGATGGTTACAGGTTTTTTTTTAACCTTCTTCAAAATATCTTCTTCAGTGTACAAGAGAAGAAAGAAACTCATAAAGGTTTGGATCCACTTGAGGATGAGTAAATAATGAGTAATTGTTCATTTTTGGGAGAATAATAGGGTGTGTGTTTTGAAACAAACATTTTCACATGGTGATTTCATAACGTGTTAATAAGAAATCTGTGACTATTTTTTAGGGCAGGCCCGTAGCCAGGGGGGGGAGGGGGTTCGTGTGATTCGAAAGACCCACCCCTCACTGACAAAGGTCCGAAAGTTGTCCCATGAGCTCATTTGTCCTATTTTTGACTGCTATGTCATCATAATTTGTGAAAATAACCCATCGAAAAAGGCTTTAAGACCAAGCGGAATCAGTTACTCAGTTTTGCCCAATGCAAACAATTATTTTTCATGAGTTCAGCATCCAGTTGTGCAAGAAAACATACAATCTGATGTAGGTGAAGTGACAATAGATCATTTAAAACTGTAACAGATTTCTTAATTTTTTTCTAATGATATATGATGTAATTTGTATTTTAAAAATGTGTTTTTTTTCCATATTTCTTTATTCTAAATGTTCAGGAAAAAAAAAATTTTACATCAAAAAGTGTGCTTATGAAGACCGTCCGACAAGCTAATCCAGCTAAAATAGTGCTTAAAATTTTACTAAAAAGCAGTATTTAAATCTCATAGTTAAATAGAAAAAGAAGCGAATAACTTTAACTTTTTGAGAAAAAAAAGAACCACCCCTTTCACCAGGATGGCCACGGGCCTGTATAGTCAATATAATGTAAAATAATCTACAAAAGCATTTATTAATCTTATATGATGATAATTCTTTAGCTAATGCATAATAATCCATTTTAAAAGTCGCTATTGTTTTATTAAAAATAAGTTAAAATCTGCTAAAATTAATTCGTTTTTTTAGTTAACATTAATATAACAATAATCAGGCTTTTTCTAACTAAGATTTTTATTCTTTTTTTTTTTCTTTTTTTTTATATTTCCCAACAGGCTAAGGAAATTCATTCATTCATTCATTTTCCTTCAACTTAGTCCCTTTATTCATTAGGGGTCACCACTGCAGAATGAACCGCCAACTTATCCAGCGTTTGTTTTACACAGCGGATGCCCTTCCAGCTGCAACCCAGTACTGGGAAACACTCATGCACTCTTGTTCACACTCATACACTACGGTCAAATTAGTTTATTTAATTCACCTATTTTTCTAACTGTTGAATTGAATGCATTAACTATTATTTACTGATGAGACTTTATTGTAAAGTGTTACCTATTGCTCTTTATCATCTTTTTGCTATTTAATTACTTTGAAACATGTAATTACTCTGAACACTTATACACTAAGATTTTTTAGTTTTATGTGTTTATATGTGTATTTTGTCAATATCATGATAAAAGTTTCTGCAATTAAGAAAAATTTAGACCGACCTAAGCCTAGTGTCAGCTTCTCTAATAGTTATAGTGATGGATGAGAAGAGTCAATGGAAAATATACTATGATCTAATTTGCATACTTCTGTAGTATATACTTTGCTGGTTCAGTAATTGTGAAGGGGCGGAGTCACATTATTGACAGCCGTGCATCATGTGCTGTGAGTCAGAATAGCAGGATTAGAACACAACACAGTGTGTAGGATGAGACGTGGGCCAATGTGTGGATTTATCAGACGTGCGAAACATGGTGTCGAATATCTCCTGATTGACCTGAATTGGTCATTCTTAAAGGGATAGTTCACCCCAAAATTAACAGTTTTGCTTTTAAAATGAGATGGATATACTGTTAATGTAGCAATCCTCATGTCGAAATTGTGGTCCTTGTAGAATCCTATAATACCAGCATTTTGAGTGTTAAAAAAAAAAGCATGCAAAACAAAATTAATACTAGTGTCTCCTGATGAACAGGACTGTTATAACCAACGTATGCTCATTCTGAAAACGTCCCCCTATATACATTTCTGGAGATCGCGAATTGTGTAGCCACGTATGGCTGCATTTAGTCTTTAAAGCGAACGCTACGGGGCGGTATGACGCAGTTTCTTTTTGCGCTTACAAGCTGACCGCTTACTTTCGTATGGACGGCTTTCCCGCTGTTACCAGTTTCTCCAGTAGCTCGCTGCGTACGTCGGCGGACTTGAGACACAGTTAACCGCAACGACGGGGTTTGAGTCAGGCGAAGAACGATTCCAGAAAGCGGGTAAGACAAAAACAGAAGCCAAAAAAAAAAAGAAACAAGTAAATAACAGGGTGAGAATGTGGTAAAATCTGAAAACGTGGTAAAAATCAGGCGAGGGCTTTTATTTTTTTCTGGATTGCTTTTTAAAACTGTCGGTTGGGTTTAGTGAAGTGGGTGTGCGGGTCAATCGGTGCTTTTGAAAACACTATCGGTTGGGTTTAGGGAAGGAGGTGGGTGGGTCAGTCAATTGGTCAGTCAGTCAGTCAGTTGACAGCGGCATCTGGTGGATATACACAAGAACAGCAGGCGCGAATGGCACTCGCGAAAGAAATTTGAGATCTTAAAAAGCATACACAGCGGCCTCTGGTGGATTCGCAAAAACAAAAACTGCAAAAAAACGTACCTCCTGGAACCGTATTTGGTGCTCTCCAGAAATGTATATAGTGGTACGTTTTCAGAATAAGCCTGGGTTGGTTATAACGTTGTAAATAATGCTCCGTTTTTCACACAAGCCGATTGTTTCACTTCATACTGAAAGACATTGATATATTGTCAAAAGCCCACGGGTATTAATTTTAGTTTGCTTGCATTTGTTGTTTTTTTACTAGCAGAGTTAAAAAGGTAGTCGTTTACTTAAAGATTATAGAGCTCAAAATCCTCTTTAATGTTCCACTCAATAAAAAAGTGACCTACATCTTAAATGGCATGACAGTGAGTAGATTATGAATGTTTATTAATGTTTATATATTTTCTGAATGTTTTTTTTTTTTTGCAGACCCAAGTGGGAGAGGGGAGAGTGTACAAATGCCTGTTCAACCATAAATTTGAGGAAGCGATGTCAGAAAAGGTGCGGCACATTTATTGTTATCGATTTACTGTAATGAGTTTGATGGAACTGATTATGGGAAGGAAACGCCAATGTAATGGAAGCAGTGTTTGTGTTGTTTTAAGTGCTCATTTTATGGTATTTTAAAGGTTCCCTAATTTTGCTTTAGAGGTCTCCAACTCTAGGTTTACAGTTGACGTAAAAAATATTAGCCCTCCTGTGAGATTTTTATTCTTTTTGTTTTCTAAATATTTCCCAACAGACTAAGAAAATTCATTCAGTCATTCATTTTCCTTCAGCTTAGTCTCTTTATTCCTCAGGGGTCGCCACAGCGGAATGAACCGCCAACTTATGCAGCATATGTTTTACACAGCGGATGCCCTTCCAGCTGCAACCCAGTACTGGGAAACACCCATACACAGTCATTCACACTCATACACTATGGCCAATTTAGTTTATTCAATTCACCTATAGCGCATGTGTTTGGACTTTGGGGGAAGCCGGAGCACCCGGAGGAAACCCACACCAACACTGGGAGAACATGCAAACACCACACAGAACTGCCAACTGACCCAGCCGGGACTCGAACCAGTGACCTTCTTGTTGTGAGGCGACAGTGCTAACCACTGAGCCACCGTGTCGCCCACTAAGGATATTTTCACAGTATTTCCTATAATATTTTTAGGATTTGCAATGTCAAGTTGGGATTATAATTAACCAGAAAACACAGTTCAGAACATGGGATTTGTGGAGTCCTTGCAAAGTTTAACTTTAATCTAATAATATGAAAGTATTTTATTTGAATGGGTTTTTAAGGCCTGTAACTGTAAGATTTCAAGCTAATTTAAACCCTTTGGGCACAAGAAATTAAAAGTTTACCACTTTAACAATGATAAATTGTGTTTAATTATTTAATACAATAAAGACTATGCAGTGTTTTTTTTTTACACTTGATTATTGAATTTCTGTACTTCAATATTGTTAAACTCCAACGAAAAACCATAAAGCGCTGTTTATTTCAACATAGGCTCATTCTGAAACCGTATCCCTATATACATTTCTGGAGATCGCAAATTATGTAGCCAGAAGTACGTACGGCTGCATTTCGTCTTTAAAACGAACGCTACAGGGCGGTATGACGCCGTTTCTTTTCGCTTACCAGCTGATCACTTATCTCCGTATGGATGGCTTTCCCGCTGTTACCAGTTTGCCCAGTGGCTCGCCATGTACTTTGGCGGACTTGAGACGCAGAAAGGAGTTGACCATGACGACGGGGTTCGAGTCAGGCGAAGAACGATTCCAGAAAGCGGGTAAGACAAAAACAGAAGCCAAAAAATAAAATAAACAAGTAAATAACAGGGTGAGAATGTGGTCAAATTTGAAAACGTGGTAAAAATCAGGCGAGGGCTTTTCTTTTTCTGGACTGCTTTTTAAAACTGTCAGTTGGGTTTAGGGAAGTGGGTGGGCAGTCAGTCGGTGCTTTTGAAAACACTGTCGGTTGGGTTTAGGGAATGAGGAGGGTGGGTCAGTCGATCGGTCGGTCAGTCAGTCATTCAGTCGACAGCGGCCTCTGGTGGATTTACACAAGAAGAGCAGGCACGAATGGCACTCAAGAGAGAAATTTGAGATCTGAAAAAGTGTACACAGCGGTCTCTGGTGGATTTGCGAAAACAAAAACTTTAAAAAAACGTACCTCCTGGGATGTATTTGCCGCTCTCCAGAAATGTATATAGCGGTACGTTTTCAGAATGAGCCTGGGTTGGTTTATTTCATTTTTATCTTTTGTTCTGTTGTTTTCATCTGTGCTTTAATTTATTTTGGTTTGTATAATTTTGTATATTTTATGCAGATGCACTCCTCTACAAATGATTCCAATCAATATAAAATTAGGAATTCTTTCCAAATAGGGTCATCTTGTGAAATCATATTCATATCGCAATATATATCTTAGACAATCGCAATATCAGTTTTTTCCAATATCATGCAGCCACTATGTGCATAGTGTGTCAGTGTTTAAACTGAAGTCATAGTCTAGCAGACTCCACAGGAATGTTGGTGGTTGTTTTTTTTATGTGTGTTTGTCTGTGTTTAATAAGCATCTCTGTCCACAGTGCAGAAACGCCCTGACCACTCGGCAGAAGCTCATTGCACAAGATTATAAGGTCAGTTACTCCCTCGCAAAGGCTTGCAAGGCCGACCTGCGCAAATACCGTTGTAATCCAGACACCAGCATGCCTCGCGCTCGAGAGGCCCGACTGTCCTACTTGCTGCTCTGCCTGGAGTCCGCTGTTCACAGAGGTCAGCATTACTGGGCATTCAAAAGCGTACATTTCATGTGGATCTAAGCTTTTCGTTAAAGTTGTCTAAAACCAGTGTGTGTTGAATGTTATTTTCTGAGGACAACTTTGAAGAATTTTTTTGATCCACTTAAAATGTTGACGTCTGTATTAAACACACTGTGTAATAGAGTAGGGAAGTAATATGCTGGTTTGTTTTGTTTGTTTGTTTGTTTGTTTGTTTTTAATTTGGTATTATAACAATTATTGGCCAATATTCATGGATCAATAATTCATGGTATTTTATAATAATAATAATAATAATAATAATAATAATAATAATTATTATTATTATTATTATTATTATTATCATTATTAATATTATTATTATTATTATCATTATTATTAATAATATAAATATTGAATATTTATTGCTAAGGGGTTAGTTTTATTTTTCAATATATTTATTAAATAAATATTTCCTAGTGCATGTTGTTGTTTTTTATTATAATTATTATAATTGTTATTAATAGTTGTTGTTTTTGTTGTAGTAGTAATTTATGTTAATATGATATATTTATTTGTATTTACATATCAGTTTCATATCAGCCACAGGGCAATGTTAACTTTCTTTGTTTATTTTTTCAGTATTACTTATATTAAATTTTTTATGCTGTTATTTTATTCTACTTAGATTGCTTCTCAATTGATTGATTTATTTACTTGTAAATTAGTACCAAATGAGTTCTAGGCCATTTTTTTTTTTTCTGTATTCATTACAAATTTCTAAGTGCTTGTTTATTTTTAATTTTTTATTTTTTTTATTCAAAATTAATTGACATATTTTTATTATTATTATTATTATGCATGGTGTTTATATGTATATACCATATAAACTGTGCAGTATGCTGTAAGTATTCTGTTCCAGGCACAGTATTTTCATCCATTCCTGTTCCTCAATTCAGGACCGTTTATTGATTTACTGCAACCTAATAAGTTTGTTCATTGGTGTGTTGCCTCCGGTGGGTTTTTTCTGGCTCACGTCAGGCCGTACGGTGAGCGGTGACTGTCAGGCAGAGATGCTGGACTACAGACGGATGCTGATGGAGGATTTCTCTCTGAGTCCGGAGATCGTGTTACACTGTCGAGGAGAGATCGAGGCTCACTGTTCAGGACTTCACCGCAAGGGCCGAACGCTGCACTGCCTGATGAGGGTCGCCCGCGGGGACACGGGCAAGGGCGCGGTGGACAACCTCTGCCAGACCGCTGTAAGAACTCTATTGGTGAAATAATAGTTATGATGTTCGGTGTGAGGGTATTAACTAAAACTAGAGCCCTATTTAGATGGTACTAGTTTTACTGAGGGGACTTTAGAGAAATTTCTGTTTCACATTTTCTGTCTATTTTGGCAAATTACCTACCTGTCTATTTTGAAATTTAGTTTCAGTAAACTCGGCGATCCTGTAAAAAATTGAATCCCGTTTGAATGTGAATGTCTGTGATTGTCGAAAAGGTTTTTTCCAAAAAGCATTTCGTTCTGTGTTTTGGTCAACGTGAACCACCATACAATCTCTAGAGTGCCGGTGTTTCTGCTTTCTGTGCACCAATAATGAATGTAGATGTGTATATAATGTAATGTAAAATGGTATTTAAACCCACATTAGTAGCGTTTAACACTGAATAAAGCCCATAATCAGTACCTGAGGGGATCATTGTCATAGTAGTATATGCTGTTGTTTTGCTGCCTTGTCGCAGAAATAGAGAGCATCGCAGATGGTAAGATAAAAACATATTTTAACGTGGAAAAGATACCTTTTATCGCATGTTGTTTTGCTGCGTCTTCTGTGGTTAGGACACAGTGTCATTCCTCCAAATCTTCAGTCTCACACGATCCTTGAGAAGCTATTGTAATATGTTGATTTGCTGCTAAATAAACATGTACAGTTGAAGTCAGAATTCTTAGCCCATTTCAACACATTTCTAAACATAATAGTTTTAATAACTGATTTCTTTTACCTTTGCCATGATGACAGTACATAATATTTGAAAATAAAATATATCTTAAGGGGGCTAATAATATTGACCTTGAAATTATATATTTTTTAAATGTAAAACTGCTTTTATTCCAGCCGAATTAAAACAAATGAGAAAAAATATTATAGAAAATACTGTGAAAAATTCCTTCCTCCATTACACATCATTTGGGAAATATTTGAAAAAGAATAAAAAAATAATAATTTTGACTTCAGCTGTATTAATATCAATGTTTATTATGATCACAATGTGTCTCCTGTAGCTTCAGACGCTCATCCAGTCAGCAGACCCTGGTGCTGATTACCGCATCGATCGAGCTTTAAATGAAGCCTGCGAGTCTGTGATCCAGACAGCCTGCAAACACATCCGGAACGGAGACCCAATGTGAGTCATTTTAATCATTTTCACTAAACCTATTCAGGAAAGCTTCAGTGGGGTGACACGGTGGCTCAGTGGTTAGCATTGCCACCTCACAGCAAGAAGGTCGCTGGTTTGAGTCCCGGCTGGGTCAGTTGGCAGTTCTGTGTGGTATTTGCATGTTCTCCCAGTGTTGGTGTGGGTTTCCTCCGGGTGCTCCGGTTTCCCCCAAAGTCCAAACACATGCGCTATAGGTGAATTGAATAAACTAAATTGGCCGTAGTGTATGTGTGTGTGAGTGAGAGTGTATGGATTTTTCCCAGTACTGGGTTGCAGCTGGAAGGACATCCGCTGTGTAAAACATATGCTGCATAAGTTGGCGGTTCATTCTGCTGTGGCGACCCCTGATGAATAAAGGGACTAAGCTGAAGGAAAATGAATGAATGAATGAATGAAAGCTTCAGTGATGCTGCTGTTTTTTTACTCAGTCTCTTGAACACTGATGACAGTATATGATGACAAAGATTCCTGTAGAGATCATTCCTCTTGAATTTAAGCTTCGTTTAAAGCATTTTTTGAGTCTTTCTCTCACAGGCACTAGTGTTAAACTGCAGTGGATTTAGAGGAGAGAGTCAAATCCAATTAAATGTGTGTGGAGCGTAAACGTGTCAGTCTCTTTTACTAAGAGCAAGAGAAATAATTCAAGCATA
Organism: Danio jaintianensis; assembly: GCA_903798115.1. Classification (NCBI taxonomy): domain Eukaryota; kingdom Metazoa; phylum Chordata; class Actinopteri; order Cypriniformes; family Danionidae; genus Danio; species Danio jaintianensis. The sequence goes on from CAIGQV010018227.1 coordinate 5,921,493, forward strand.
TTCAATATGTAGAAAAAAACTCTAACTCTGGTTAATGCAGTCTTTGCATATGATGATGCTGTTTAATACAGAAAAAGGGTTTTAATGGCACATATTTGATACTATTTTTATGAAGGTCATGAAAAATGTTTGTCTGTATTGGCAGAGACACTGTGTAATACTAAAAGTGCTATATCATGTATGCTTATTTCATTTTATTTGTAACTTTACACAGTGTTTGCATTGAAAGATTTTTCTTTTTATATAAAAATATTTATATAAAAATTGTATATATTTGTATATTTATTTTTGTAATCTTTAATCTTTAAAAAAATATCTGCGTCTGAAGAGGTTAAGGCTTGTATTTTAATTTATTTATTATCTTTTTAATTTCCAGTTTTAATAATTTTTGCATTGTTACTGAGTATTTGACTGAGGATAAAATCGTACATGGTCATTTTTAGTTATTTAATTAATTTATTTATTAAATTGCTTTGCCATCATTTAACTCTCACTTGAAGTTAATCTCAAAACAAATATTATTTTTTAATACTGTCTGACTCCTAAATGTCAGCTTGTCAGCTCTTTTGTATTTATTTTAAATTTATTGACAAAACAGTACAGTATATTGCCCATAACAAAAATATAACAACTATATCTTTTAAATTAAACCCTTTTTATATTAAAATTAAAGTACAGTTATGTATAATGCCCAAATATCCATAGTTGTGGGTTTTGCTTAATGATACAGTTTATTAGAAACCATTGTCATTGATTTTTGAAAAGATTATTCTTATTTTAATTTTTAATTTATTTTTTTAATTAATTAATTAATTATTCTGTCTTTTAAATAAAATTTAATACTTTTTGTTTTATTTTTTATTATTGTTATTTTTTATGTTTTGTATTTATTTATTTTACTTTATTTATTTATTGGTTTGTTTGTTTGTTTATTTATTATTCAATTTTTTTATTTAATTTAATATGTTTTTATTTTATGTTTTTTTGTTTTATTTTTCATTTAATATTGTAATAATTTTTTTATGTTTTATATTTATTTTACATTTTATTTATTTGTTTGTTTGTTTGTTTGTTTGTTTGTTTGTTTATTATTCAATTTTGTAATTTAATTTAATATTTTTTATTTTATGTTTTATTTTAAGTAATTTTTTATTTATTTATTTATTTATTATATTACATTTTATTTATTTATTTATTTATTTATTTGTTATTCGATTTTTAAAATTTAATGTAATTTTTTTTATTGTTTGATTTTTGTTTTATTTTTAATTAATTATTGTTATTTATTTTTTGTGTTTTATATATTTATTTATTGTACTTTTTATTTATTTATTTTATTCATTGATGCCGTTTAGAAAACAAAATTTCTGTGTTTTCTTTATTGTTTCTAGTTTTCTTTGATGAAAGCGATGGTTTAAAACCTGTCTTTGTATGTATGTGTAGGATCCTGTCTTGTTTAATGGAGCACCTTTACACAGAGAAGATGGTGCAGGACTGCGAACACCGGCTGCTGGAGCTTCAGTACTTCATTTCAAGAGACTGGAAGTAATCAAACTAACCTTTGCTTTTCCTCTTCTCTTTACCTGACCTTACTGACGCTCACACAAAAATAAGACTCTTGAAACCCCCCCTCATGTCAACGTTTTCAAGTGTGTTTTGTGTCGAATCTTGTAGCTCAAATCCAGTCAGTCAAAGGCCATTCAGTAGCTCAGTTTGATGCGACCTTGGCTGTGTTTCTCTCATCTGTTCACTTTGAGAAAATGCCCACACAGTGCCATTATAATAAAACCATTAGATGCTCATAAATTCATTCACAGCCCATTAGATTCAAGTGGTTTTTAATTAGAGCTGTTTGAAAGCAGCAATTTGGTTTGATGGTCCATTGTGACAGACTGGCTTTGTTTGTTACAGCCCTAGAGAGACTGTTCATTTTGTTCACAATTGTCATGGCAATTTTAGCTTGATGTAAAGCGGGCTTTAAATGGCGATTCATGCAACTGAGCACTGAATGCATTAAAGAGATCTATTCACAAAGTTTAGGCTTGGTAAGATATTGAATTCTGCATTTCTTTAATGAGAAATGCAGTAAAATAGAGAAATAATATTGCAGTTAAAATAAGGTTAAAAATGTTGCTTTCACTTTAAATTAGGGCTGCACAATTCTTTCAAATATTTCCCAAATTTCTTAATATTTTTTCTTTTTTGATGAGGACAGTAAAAATCTTTTCCATTAAGAAAAAAATCCTTAGTGTTTAGCCTTAAATAAGTCTGAAATTTCATTAACAATGATCCTAAAGTCTAAAAGGGCACCTATTTTACCCCTTTTTCAAGATTTAAGATAAGTCTTTTGTGTCTCCAGAATGTGTCTGTAAAGTTTCAGCTCAAAATCCTTTCTGCAGCAATGAGTCACACACAATGTCGTCACAAAGTTTGCGTGCACACACACACGCATACATATGTTTTGCTTTGCGCTGTTTTTGCATGGCAAATGTGACAGGATACGTGTTAATATCCACTGTTGTATGGATATGTTATGTTAATGTACAAAATATACCTGATTTAACGTCCACAAACCGGGATTGAAGCATATTCTTTCATAATTGTACTGACATGCGGCTGTGGTGAAGAATTGCGAAGCGAATTTACTGTCTTTATTACAAAGATGCACTGTTTCAGAAACGTTTTAAACTTGTAAAACTCATTCTTGTGCAGATGATCACAGAGAGCTGAACAGATCTTTTATTCCGAGTTGCTTTGCGCAAGTCCTATCTTGTGGATATGATTATACACGTTACTATGGGGACATGTTATTACGCGGCTGTCAGTCAATTCGGTGGGCAGGTAAAACCACACTCCTACGTCACGTTGTGGTGAACCTCAAATGGGAGGGATTTGGATCCTATTTTAATGTCAGGAAGTTTTAAAAAAGAGACTTATTGTCTTTATATCACCCCAATATGACAGTGGACACGCTATACTACACACAGTTCTGTCCAAACAGCTTACAAAAGTTGATTTTCATCATAGGTGCCCTTAAAATTTGACTTGATGAAACCTGCAGAAACCCTGTTTTTATTACTTAGTGTGGTTTAGTGCATTAATGTATTTATATAGACCTAATTCTACTTACATTTTGATATTTTGCAGTGTTTTTTAGGTTAAAATCATCTGTTCCTGCATATGACTGATTTTCCACTCCACTGTGTTTTTTTTTTTTTTGTTTGTTTGTTTCTTATTCCCCTTTCAGGCTTGATCCTATCTTATACCGTAAATGTCAGAACGATGCGTCCAGGCTTTGCTACACACCGGGCTGGAATGAGAGCAGTGAGCTCATGCCTCCTGGTGCTGTGTTTTCCTGTCTGTACCGCCATGCTTACCGGACAGAAGAGCAGGGCAGAAGGGTGAGAAACACCAATAATGCACTTTTTACTTTCTCAGTTAAAAAGAATTGAAATCTGACAGCAGGGCGAATAATTTTGCCTTCAACTGTAAATTGAATATGAATAGAAGATATGGAAATGAATAAAAGATATATATTTTTCTAACAATAATGTGCAGCTGACGAGGGACTGTAAGGTGGAGGTTCAGAGGATTCTTCACCAGAGAGCTCTGAATGTGAAGCTGGACCCTGAGCTTCAGAAACGCTGCATGACTGACCTGGGCAAGTGGTGCAGCGAGAAGACAGACACGGGACAGGTGAAAAAGAGGAAGCTTCTCCGTCTTGCAGGACGATCTGTGTACAGTATAATGAGCATCTGTGTGTTTGTTTGTATGTTTGTATGTTTGTTTGTTTGTTTGGTCTCTCTCAGGAGCTGGAGTGTCTTCAGGATCATCTGGATGACCTGCTGTTGGCCTGCAGAGATGTGGTAGGCAACCTGACCGAACTGGAGTCTGAGGTACAGTATGTTTCATATTTTGTGAATGTGAATGGGGATGGGGTGGGCTTTAATGAGTATAAAATAGGTTTGAAAAATATGTTCAATTTCTTACTGTTACGGAGTTCATTCAGCTGCAAGTGCAGAATTTTTTTTTTTTTTTTTCTTATATAAATGTTATATATTATCATTTAGACAAGTTAATTAATTTCTGCATAAATTTTATTAATCTAGAAAAGTTACATTAGTTCAGTTAATTTACATTCCTTAATGGTTCTAAATTTAATAATTCTTAATGGTATACTTGTCTTTTTACGTTTTTTAACCAATACATTTGAAGAAAAAAAAAACTTTTATTCATTTGTAATTATAAGTTATTTATTTATTATTATTATTATTATTATTATTATTATTATTATTATATTATTTATTCTTCAAGAATTAAAATATAATTCTTATAAAAATATAAATATATCATTAGCTAAGTTTACTTATACAATACTATACTCATATAATATGTATTACTTATACCTATTTTATATATATATATATATATATATTATATATATATATTATATATAATGTAAACTTTGATTATTTTTCTTTTTATTTTCTTATTATGTTTCTTTTATTTTTTTCTTAATATTATTATAATTGTTTTTACTACTACTACTATTTACTGTGTTTACTATGTTTTTTTGTTTGTTTGTTTGTTTTATTTAATATATATGTATGTTCTTTTAATGTAAACTTTATAAATCCTTTGGCAATACGTTTGTAACATTTATCATGCCAATAAAGCAATTATTGAATTGAATTGAATTAAATTGAGGCGTCACGGTGGTGCAGTGGGTAGCACAATCACCTCACAGGAAGAAGGTCGCTGGTTCGAGCCCCCGGCTGGGTCAGTTGGCACTTCTGTGTGGAGTTTGCCTCACAGTCCAAAGACATGAGGTACAGGTGAATTGAATAAACTAAATTGGCCGTAGTGTATGTGTGTGAATGCAAGATTGTATGGGTGTTTCCCAGTGTTGGGTTGCAGCTGGAAGGGCATCCACTGCGTAAAACATATGCTGGATAAGTTGGCGGTTCATTCCGCTGTGGCGACCCCAGATTAATAAAGGGACTAAGCCAAAAAGAAAATGAATGAATGAGTGAATTGAGAGAGAGAGAGAGAGAGAGAGAGAGAGAGAGAGAGAGAAAGAGACCTGTTAAATAAACATACATTTCTGCATTGTTTCATCTGCAGTTGTTAAATATAATAATTATACCAAATCTGGCTTTCTAATTTGACATTTTTTTTATAACATACATTAAATATTTAAGACAATGCTACAGTATATGCATGTGCTCTTGATTAATGCCTATATTTCCTCTAGTGTTTTTTTTTTTAAATATCTGAAATTAATTTACTTTTTTTTAATTAATTGTTGTTGTTTTTTTGTTTCAGGTGCAAAAAATGAAGTGTGCAAAAAAAACCTGAATTCTTGACTTTTGTGTTCACAGGACATTCAGATTGACGCCCTGCTGATTCGAGCCTGTGAACCTGTCATCCAGAACCACTGCCACGTTAGTGCTCTGACCACACGTGTACTCTCTTAATTATTTATCAACTCTCAATTCCTCATTTAGTTTCTTTATTTCCTCCTCTCAGGATGTGGCTGATAATCAGATCGACACTGGGAATCTTCTGGAGTGCCTAGTGCAGAATAAACATCAGAGGGAAATGAATGAAAAATGTGCTGTTGGCGTCACTCATTTCCAGCTGGTAAGACAGTCGCACAACCCATTTCCCTACGGTAAATTTGAAAGATGACAAGTAAATGTTTTCCCAAATGTCATTGCTGTCCTAACATAGATTGCGCTGAATGCTTTTGGGTTGGTTTGGGAAATTGATACCATACTAATTAATCAGCTCATTTTTGACAGTTTAGGACTGACGTTACATTGTTATTCATTGTGAAAATGAAATACTGCTATAAATGAGTTGTATTCTGAAATAAATAAAGACTATAGTATAGACATGGTGGCGCAGTAGGTAGCGTTGTCGCCTTACAGCAAGAAGGTCTCTGGTTCGAGCCCCAGCTGAGTCAGTTGGCATGGGTTTCCTCCGGGTGCTCGGGTTTCCCCCACAGTCGGAAGACAGGTTCTGTAGGTGAATGGGGTAAGCTAAATTGTCTGTAGTGTATGTGTGTATGTCCTGGTCCTCCAGCTTGGGGGTTTAGCGTTGGGCTAACAACCCACTTCATAAAAAAAAAAAAACTAGATGTTACGAAACACCAATATGGTGCGGCTAATATCAACTTCGATATAAATGCCGCTGGGAGTAAGTAAGTATATATTAATTTAGTAAAACTGGCCAAAATGTAGTTTCCCTGGCAGGAAAATATACAGTTAAAATACATTAAATACAAAGGCTGGTTATTTTACCAGCAATGAAGGACAATAGTGGTATTACAGATTTCAAAGGAAAGATTTTAATATTAAAAGGAAACATAAGTTTGACAACAACAGATCCTATCAATGTCGTAACAAATGCCCTTAAATAATGTAGCCTAGTTGACAGCAAACATCACGTGTTTATTGATATTGTGTCGTCTGTCTTGTATAGTCTGTTCTTTACAAAAGCTTTAAACAGATGCGCATGCGGTGATGTTCAGTTTTGAAGAGGTGCCTTTATTTAGCCTGTAGCCTGCTATATAATAGATAAGATTTTTACATATAATGTTCCATTACTTAAAATGTCTTACATTTTTTTATATTTATAGTTTATATAAAATGAACGCTAAACTTATTTCACTGTGATCGTTACGAAGGATCATATTCAGTTTATTCTTCAGTAGCCTAGATTCGTAAGTCATGTATTAATTGATCCTATTGTTTATAAGGACTAAGCTATTAATAACTGTAATTCTCCGAATGGAAAATGTTTGGGTGGTTTATATATATGGTTGAATATTTATTCATTCATTTTCCTTCAGCTTAGTCCCTTTATTCATCAGGGGTCGCCACAGCGGAATGAACCACCAACTTATCCAGCATATGTTTTACACAGCGGATGCCCTTCCAGCTGCAACCCAGTACTGGGAAACATCCATACACACTCATTCACTATGGCCAATTTAGTTTATTCAATTCACCTATAGCGCATGTCTTTGGACTGTGAGGGAAACCAGAGCACCCGGAGGAAACCCACACCAACACGGGGAGAACATGCAAACTCCACACAGAAATGCCAACTGACCCAGCCAGGACTCAAACCAGCAACCTTCTTGCTGTCAGGCGACAGCGCTAACCACTGAGCCAACGTGTCTCCCCATGGTTGAATCTATCAAATCATTTAAAACTTTATCTATTGTGTTTATGATGGAGTGGTGATTATTGATTAATCGATAATCGATCGTTAATTTAAATGATCATCAATCACAGGATTTTGTGGAAATTGACATCCCTACTTTGAATGCATTTTCAGCTGCCTCTAGAACTGGCCAAAAGTGGACAAGTGTGAGACGTTTTACACTTGTATTTAGTTAATAAGCCATTTTCCCTTTGCTGTAGGTTCAGATGAAGGACTTCCGCTTCTCCTACAAGTTCAAAATGGCCTGTAAGGAGGACGTACTCAAACTCTGTGCCAACATTAAGAAGAAGTGAGTTCACAAATCCCGCAGCGGCTTCATTCCTGATCTGTTTCTGCACGCTTCTGGATAAACTCTGTTTTGATCGTGTCACTCAGTGTTGATGGTATTTATTATATAACATCTTTTCATAGAGGCTTAAGTCGTCACAGGCTGTCTGAGTCTCCCTTTATTTTGGCGTTGAATATTTTCCCTCTCGCCAACTTAAAGGGATAGTTCATCCAAAAATGAACATTTCCTGTTAATTTACTCACCCACAGGTTATTTGCGTTGTAGGTGACTTTTTTTCTTCCTCAGTAGAAGATTAAAGAAGTGATTAAGGGAGTAAATGGTGACAGGTTTTTAGATTAAAATAAACATACAATCAAGTCCAAATCAATAGCCATGACACCTGATGACACACTGAGGTCTTGTGAAGTGAAATGATTGGTCTGTGTAAGAAATTGAACATTATTTACAATATTATTAGCTTCATAAGGTTTAATTTCTTACATGGAGGGATCATTTCGTTTCACAAGACCTAAGTGTGTCATCGGGATCCATGACTATTGATTTGGACTCGATTGTATGTGTTTATTTTTAATCTAAAAAACCTGTCACCATTCACTGCCATTATCTGAATCACCAAGGACCACGGAATCAGCTCAAAATCTTCTTTAATCTAAAAAGTCATCTTGGACGACCTGTGGGTGAGAAAATGAACAGGACACTTTCATTTATGCGTGAAATGTCCCTTTAAGTATATCCTTTTGAACTTTAAATATATCCTTTTGAACTTCTCGATCCTCTTCCTCACAGTGTCTTCTCTTCATTCTTGCTTCTCTCCTCAGGGTGGATGTGGTCATCTGTTTAAGCACCACCGTCAGGAACGACACGCTTCAGGATTTAAAAGATCAGCGCGTGTCTCTGAAATGTCGGAAACAGCTGAGGGTGGAAGAGCTGGAGATGGTAAATTCACTCTTTTTGGTTTCGTCAGCCTCTCTGATAAATGCTTTTTACACATTCAATGTTGCTTTAGTGTGGGAGATATTAGTGAACCCAGTTTCTGAATTCCCTTAAACATTCCCACAAGTCCTGAGTTTTCATATAAAAACACACGTCACAATAATTGCATTAACGGCAGAATATGTATGATTTTTTTCGTTAAAATACCAAAAGCTACTAAAACAATGTTGTATATTTTCCTGGCTTATGTACTTACATTATCGCAAATGTTTAGAAGAACAGGAAGTGGTGGACTGTGGCATAATAAAAGCTCTGCTGTTTTTGTGCCGGTGTCATGAGATATCGAGTCCCCCCTGACAATCGAGTCCGCTTAGGACCCCAATGGATCGTCTGCGTTGAATGCCTGATCAAAAGTGCTTTTTATAGTATATTCTCAGTCTCAGATTTTAACAAGACTTATCATACAAGTAACATTATTATCGGTAACTACAAGTTAAAGACACGCATAGTTAAAATAATTGAAAACGTTTGTAAACATTTAATGATATCTTTTTGATGTTTTTATGTATTTATATGTAACATTATATATTTACATAAGAAGTGGTAGCACGTTGTAGGCTAAAATAAAAGCACGAAAGAGAAATTCTCCATGTTTTATGTCATTATAACGGTCTTTTAAATTACATACATTTAAATGAGATTTCACTGCATATATATATATATATATATATATATATATATATATATATATATAT
>CAIGQV010018227.1:5930802-5961236 GCA_903798115.1 Danio jaintianensis
TATTTTTTTTTTTTTTTTTTTTTTTTTTTTTTTTATTATTATTATTATTATTATTTTTTTTTTATCAGGCGCTACAAAGTATACCTATTACAACTCCAGTGAACCAATAGGATCACCCAGGGTCCTAGGCGGACGCAATTGTCAGGGGGGACTCGATTTCTCACCACACCGGGTAACTCGTCTAGGGTTGCATGATACTGGAATTCGGTACCAATCGATACTGAAATTTTAAAAACGTCCATTTCCTGCTGACATTTGAGCGCTACTGAGCACGTTCTTAAACGGCGCTGATTTGCCGTTGTGTTCACATGCTCAACAGAAATGACTGTGATTGGCCGTGAAGCTCATCTGTTCACCGAACTCACCGCTGTTTACTGAGTGTAACCACAGATACAGGGACACTGGTTCGGTGAACTGATGACCTTCACGGCCAATCACAGTCATTTCTGTTGAGCAATGTGAACACAATAGCAAATCAGCGCTATTTAGGAACGTGCTCCACAGCGCTTAAATGTTACCGGTAAATGGACGTTTTTAAAACTTCAGTATCGATTGGTACCGAATACCAGTATCGAGACAACCCTACTCTCGTCTCTCATCAGCAATTGCTTCAGCATCTTGTTTCACCTTCGCAGCTTTCAGCTTTACTCCACTTCATACTAGCATGATAATTAGTGTTGAGTACTTTAGCTCATCCCTCAATGTGATTTCTGCAGGAGTCCCATAGAATGTAATGAAGACCACGACTCCCATAATTCCACGCTCAGTGACAACATCCTCAAAACACACCTTTGTTTGTTGTGAATATGCAACCTCTAGTGGCGAAATTTACATTCTGTGCCTTTAATAGTGTAATAAGAGACTCTGTGCATGTATATAATATACAGATACACATGCCATTTTCTCAACTGTTTACAAGAACATAATTAAACCTAAGTGCTTTTTATGTTTGACATAAACTTGTGTATTCGACAATTGACGTAAAAGTAAACTTATAATTCATTCTTTGTGCTGTCAGACAGCTGCCTTTCTGTGTCTGTGCAAACAGAAAACTTTATATCATGAGTTTAAACTGACAAGGCTTTAAAATGCATTCAGATGTGTTGTTTGTTGTAGGAAGAGTAACTGATGCACAAGCTATAAAGGCTCCACCCTCTTCTGGAAAGGGGGTGTGGAACGCAGACCCTTTTCACAATAACGTCACTTTACTTCTCCCTATCGGCAACGCAGTGTATTTTTATTTCCACTTTACCTATGAATGAATGGGAGACTTCTCTGGAAAATTTACAAATGAAAATATTAACATTGCACGTTGTGATTTAAGACTATTACAGTATTGGGCATGTGTCCAAATGTTTCTCTTTCAATACTGAACTGCTCTCTGAGTTTGAAAATGATTCTTTAAGTTATTAAGAAAAGGAATAACTTATTGTTTATCAAGGAAAGTATATGTTTGCAACCTTTTCACCTATTAGTTAAGTTTATTTCCTCAATAATGGATTTATTTTTACTTTGATGCTGCTATAAATACATTTTATTATCTGTTAAATATAAATGTTCCAGCATGAGTAAAATTCTCTATTAAATCTCATATTACCTGGTAAGTATGTCTATAAATGTCTATAAATGCAATGAGTTTCATCATTTATTATGTATTGATTCATTAATGGTTTGTTCAGCTTCTCTATTTGAATGAATTAAGACAGTGTCCTACCCCCACCTACTGGGTGGATTTATTTTAATATGAATATTACCTTTTAATTAATAATGTTACAAATAAACTTTCATAAACTAATAATACTGAATTAAAATGCAGTCTTCATGGTGTTATATTTGCAATTGTGCATTTTTATAATGATTTTGTTTGATTATTAAGAATCACATACAACATTGTTATTATATTTTATTTAATTTGAATATTAAATAGACATAAATGTTTTATGTTCATGAATAAAATACCTATATAGGAAAAAATGTCAGAGAACTGAGCAGTAGAATGTGAACAATATGAATGTGTTTTTGAATCAGCTGTCCACTGTAAACAACCACAGTAAAACACCCACAATTTTATTTATTACTTATTCTTCAGGACACAAGAAATAATAAAAAGAAATTTGACATAAACAAAATGTTCACCTGTGTAAACATCTGAAATCTTTATTTGACAAATGCTGACAAGTGTATATACCAACGTCATCTGCAGTAAAGACAGCAACACAAAGCAATAGACTCCCATTTTCTTGGTTCAAGCGGAGATCTGGATGATCTGTAAATTTTTTTTTTAATGTCAGACATCTCACCTTGAATGCAGACAACAGAAAACAGCTTGTAGTCATAATCTAACCGTATCTGTAATAAATATACAGCTGACTGGGTGAGTTCTCTATGGGGAGTTCTGTGTAGGCGGAAGTAACAATACACTGCGTGGAGTGAAACCAGACACCGTGTGACGTCATGTGAAAAGGGTCTATTAGCTAATTTGCATTTAATGGACACATAAAAATGCCTTTTTGCTTCTAAAGCGGCCTTTACATCATAGTGTAATAAATGATCTTTCTGGTATTTTAAACTCTGCGTGAACCGGAAGTTGCCAAGACTTTTATTTCAGTATGTTAATGTACTTTCAACTAAAACTGAATATTGAGTAGGAGTAGGCTTTCTTTTGCACGTCATTCTCTCATAGCAAACTAATGGTAAGAGATGGTATTAATATACAGTTGCTATGGAAACCCTCAGGTTGATGTTAAAACAAGGATCGGCACTCCAAATGCGGAAGCAAATGCTGAGACTTTGATTGAAGATTACCAAAACCAAATAATTGTAATAAATTTATAAATAAATTAATTGATCACCTAAAGAATAACAATGTGCGTTAGTAAAATAAACCTTTGATTTCACATGGACTTTCAGCTAAATCGTCACAGGCACATTCTGGATATACCTGAGACATACAGCAATAGGATGCCTTTAAATCACCCTCTGATTGTTTGTCTCCTTCTTTGGTACAAAAAGTGTTGCGTTATTTATACATTTACAGAACTAAAACTCTCATTAAACTTTTTAAATATGACTTTGTGTTTCTAACTGTTCTGAAACTGTACGTTTACATTGTCTGTCCTTTTGGTTACAGTCAGAGGACATTCGACTGGAGCCTGAGCTGCATGACGCTTGTAAGAAGGACATCAACAAGCTTTGTTCCTCTGTCCCCTATGGAAATGCTCAGGTAACGGTTTACCTTGATCTTTCACTTTTCTGGAAAGTTGAATGCGCCCACCTGCAGCTGCTGCCTGCAGACTCGTGATGCAACTTGTCCAGTTAGGCTTCATATAATGAGGTTCCCACAGTGGAGGAACACCTGGAAATAGCTGAGAGATTTCAAATTGAGATTTCCAGGTCATGAAAATGTCTGTTTTGGGCTCTGTGTAGGGGCTTGAATAGGTGAAGCCTGGCCCTGGACTGAACTACTGTACATTCAGATCTCGGATTTCTGTTTGTTTTTACATTTAGAGACACAAGGAGTGATTTATATTAAAATAATTAAAGTAATTATTTCTAAAAATATATATTTCATTTTAAAAAGGTTTGCACTCTTTAAAACCAATAAAATTACATTTTACAGATGATTTTTTTTTAAAGAATATGATATTTTTATTAAAGCAGTTGTGACTCAAAGTATCACATAAAAATACTTTCAGCATATTATATTATATTATATTATATTATATTATGGGCGGCACAGTGGGTAGCACAATCGCCTCACAGCAAGAAGGTCGCTGGTTCAAGCCCTGGCTGGGTCAGTTGGCATTTCTGTGTGGAGTTTGCATGTTCTTCCCGTGTTCGCGTGGGTTTCCTCCGGATTCTCCGGTTTCCCCCACAGTCCAAAGACATGCGGTATAGGTGAATTGTGTAAGCTAAATTGGCCATAGTGTATGTGTGTGAATGCAAGAGTGTATGGTTTCCCAGTGTTGGGTTGCGGCTGGAAGGGCATCCGCTGCGTAAAACATATGCTGGATAAATTAGCGGTTCATTCCGCTGTGGCGACCCCAGATTAATAAAGAGACTAAGCCGAAAAGAAAATGAATGAATGAATTATATTATATTATATTATATTATATTATATTATATTATATTATATTACATTACATTACATTATATACACTTTTACATTTTTCTCACATATCCTGGTTTTGTCACACTTTAGGAAGCAAATCAAGTTTAACAAATAAAATACCAGCTTTTCCATCACCGTCCTTACAATTATTAAAATAATGATTTGAACACTTAGTTAATGCATTTACTAACATGAACAAACAATGAACAATACATTTATTACAGTATTTGTTCATGTTAGGAAATGGAAATACAGTTGTTCATTGTTAGTTTATGTTAACTCACGGTGCATTAATTAATGTTAAGCATGAATGTGGATGTAAATAATGCATTAGTAAATGTTGAACTATGACTAATACATGCTGTACAAGTATTGTTCTTTATTAGTTCATGTTAATAAATGCATTAACTAGCATTAACTAATGAAACCTCTTTGTAAAGTGTGACCAAAATAATAAAAATGGAAATCCTTTGATCAGATATGTAAATCATGTGGAAGATTCAAATCCAGATGGTTTAAAGCATGGGAAATGCACACTATCCAAAACAGGGTTTGTCTTGCTCTTTGGAAATATACTTTCATTGTGCTGCACTCTTACCTTTCTCACCCATTCCATTAAAACTAAGCAATAAAAATTATTCTGCCATAAATCATGTTGACACATCTGTGAGCACATTAACATATGACCACACGTTAACATAATTACACTTATTCAGCAGTCAGCAACCTGGCAGGGTCCTTTTAAGTCCTTTACCAGCTCAGGTTAGCCAACCTGTCTTTTAAATAAAAAAAATTATAATATGGGGGGAAAATGATAAAATATTAATGCATTTACTTTAATTCTGCCCCCTGACCTATATATAAATTCCATAATAATAAAAAATGTCCCTACCTTCGCCACAATTTCAACTTTAACTACCACCTACAAAATGCATAGAAGATACATGGGGCTGTCAGTTTAAGATGTTAATTTAGTATAATAATTTCAACCGTTATTGCACTGATGATAACCTTGAACTCTATTATAGTGCCCCATCATGCATTTTCAGATATTACATTGCATGTACTGTATTATGTAGCTGTTTGTTGAATATAAAAGGTTCATTCATTCATTTTCCTTTGACTTAGTCCCTTATTTTTCAGGGGTCGCCACAGCGGAATGAACTGCCAACTATTCCGGCATATGTTTTGCACAGTGGATGCCCTTCCACTACCCAGTACTGGGAAATACCTATACAATCTCACATTCAATTCGATCACACTACGGCCAATTTAGTTTATTCAGTTCACCTGTACCGCATGTCTTTGGACTGTGGGGGAAACCGGAGCACCCGGAGAAAACCCACGCCAACACGGGGAGAACATGCAAACTCCACACAGAAATTGTAACTGACCCAGCGGGGACTCGAACCAGCGACTTTCTTGCTGTGAGGCAACCACTGCTAACCACTGAGCCAAGGTGCCGCCCCCTATAAAAGGTTTATAAATGTTAAGAATTCCAATAAAATATGTCTTCCAAGAAGAATGATTTGATTCTGAAATTCCTGAAACGAGTTGTCAGTAATTACGATAACATAATTGCAAGCCTTTGGTCTTCATTCAGTCTATTCTGACCCTTAAACACTAGATGTACAGAAACTGAAGCCTGGAAGTTAGATTTTGAGGTTTTTTTATGTGTTGAGAATATGCTGCTTTCTGCTGTGAACTCAAATCTGTTTTGTACTGTATGCACTGCAGTTCCAAATGATGACGTCTTTTAAATAATACAATAATGATAACTCAAAATAATACAAAACAACCAACACCTATTACTATTCATATCATTGTGTTTACAAGTGCTGAGGAAGAGCTGAAATGTAGATATAATAATGGCATTTGGTTTCTGACAAGCATTGTAAGTGATCAACCAATCACAACAGACTGGGCCAGATCTGACCAATCAGAGCGGAGAAGACTCTCTGAAAGAAGGGGCTTGGAGAGGGCGGCTCTTTAAACAAATTGTTTCAGATACTGTGAGAAATGAGCTGATGCTGCAATGGATATTGTGAGAAATTACAGTTGTTGTTGTGACGTTGGATGGATGTAAACCTATTTTAGGTTTATTATAAACTTTTAAAGTAACACTGCCCTTTTTTTTTAAAAAATAGGCTCATTTTACAGCTCCCCTAGAGTTAAACTGTTTAGTTTTACCATTTTTTTTTTTTTTATTCATTCATCTGATCTCCGTGTCTAGCGGAAGCACTTTTAGCATAAATAATTGAATCGGATTACACCATTAGCATCGCACTCAAATGACCAAAGGGTTATGATAATTTTTCTATTCAAAGCTGGACCCTTCTGTAGTTACATCGTGTACTATTTTCTAGGCTGATATGGCTAGGAACTATACTCTCATTCCAGCGTAATAATCAAGGAACTTTGCTGCCGTATCATGGCTGTAGCAGGCGTAATGATATTACACATCACCTGATAATAGTCCTCAGCTAATTAACTTCCAATGTAAACATCTGCTTGAACAGGAAGCTTGTGCTGTGGTATGGTAGCAAAGTTCCTTGATTATTACGCTGGAATGAGAGTATAGTTCCTATTGACCTAGAAAATAGCAGCTTTTCAATTTCCCTTGTACTTAGTATACAATGTAACTACAGAAGAGTCCAGCTTTAAATAGAAAAACTCTTTGGTCATTTTTGAGTGAGATGCTAATGGTCTAATCCGATTCCATGATTTATGCTAAGCTAAGCTAAAAGTGCTCCCACCAGAGCTGGAGATCGGCTGAATGGATTAAAAAAATTGTTCAACTCAATGATTTAACTTGAGTAGAGTTGTAAAATGAGCCCATTTCCAAAATAAAAATTGAATGTTTCTTTTAAAGCAGTATAATTGTGATATTCTTACTGACAAGACGTTCTTTATCACCTGTTTTTTTTTTCTCATTTATGGCTGTTGTTGTTGTTTTTCAGATCACTGAGTGTCTCAAAGAGAACAAGAAGCAGTTGTCCCAGGTGTGTCATCACAAGATCTTTAAGCTTCAGGAAACTGAAATGATGGACCCGGAGCTGGACTATCAGCTCATGAGAGTTTGCAAACAGATGATCAAGGTGAGATGCTTTAGCTTGGGACAAATACTGTGCTTCCCCTTAGTTATTTCCTGACGTTTCTTCAATTGCCTGTCAAACTGAATGATCTGATGGTTATAAACGTACTCTGTGTTGTCAGAGATCAATAGTAATAGCTTAACGCCGACATTTTAATTACTTAAGCTCAATAAGATCAACACGGGGCCTGAGTAAAGCGCTGGATTGATCCGACTTGATTTGGAAAAGAGTGTTAAAAACTCAGAACTCATCAGCCTTGTCTTTAAGTGGAAGTGAATAAACAAATACACTCCTGCTCTAAAGTTTGGTGTCAGTAAGTGCTTTCTTTTATTTAGAAATTGATCAAAAGTGACACATAATAACATTTGGTTCTAATAAATGCTGTTCTTTTGATCTTTTTGTTCATCAAAGAATCCTGAAAAAGCATTGTAGTTTTTACAAAAATACTATTCAGCAAAACATTGGGAATAATATCAAATAAGAGTCATAAATCTGAATATTATAATGATTTTTGAAGGATCATGTGACACTGAAAATTCAGCTTTGCATCACAGGAATAAATAGCATTTTAAAATATGTTCAAATTAAAAACTGTCATTTTAAATTGTAATAATATTTCACAGTATTACAGTTTAAAGGGATAGTTCACCCAGAAATTAGGGATTACTCTCGGTTTACTCTCTCTCAAATGGCTTCCAAACTTTTATGAGTGTTTTTATTCTGTTGAACACAAAAGAAGATATTTTGAAGAATGCTGAAGACCTGTAACCATTGACTTCCATAGTAGGAAAAACAAATACTATGGAAGTCAATAGTTTCCAGCTTTCTTCAAAATATCTTGTTTTATGTTCACTCGAAGGAAGTCAAATGGGTTTGAAACTATGCGATGCGTGAACGATTTATTAAAGTCTGTCCCTTCCTTTGACTTTCTCCATGTATTTGTCATTGGTTTAGCGCTTTTGCACCGAGTCGGATGCTAAAAATGTGCTGCAATGTCTAAAACTCAACAAGAACAGTGAGCTGATGGATCCCAAGTGTAAACAGATGATCACCAAAAGACAGATCACGCAGAACACAGGTAAACACTTCTTCATTTGACTAGTATGCTTAATTAGAAGTTTTATCATCTAAATTTCTCTTTTTGGTTCTCTTTTTTTCAACGTTTGTGGCCATGTTTCTGTCCTTGTTTCCTGACCGTATTTTTTACGTTTTTGCACAATTCACTTATGACATTTGAAAAACTATTCACACACAGAATATAATTTTCTCAATAAACGTACATTTAAGCTGCAGCTATCGATTGTTTTAATTATCGATTAATCTACCACTGTAATCAATTGATTAATTGGATAAGCTTTATCTGTTTTCTTTGAAGATCTTGTGACTGAAATGCAGCAAAACAGTAAAAAGTGTATAAAAGCCAATCACAGATACACACACACACACACACACACACAATTGCAATAAGCTTAATTGCATTCAGCTCAATTTGCAGCTACTGCACTATATTCAGAATTTTAAAAATGGCATTTTTTATTTCACCAGAAATTACATTAACTAATAATATAATTACAGGATAATATAAAAACAACTGCATATTGCTTAATTAAAATAAATATAACGAGCAAATCAAATAAATGTTATACAGACAGGAAATGCTTTAAATGAATTATAATTTATATAAATTTTATAATATTTTTTTTATAAAGAATTAATCATTTCAAAAATATTTTTTGTAATCGATTAAATAGAATAATTCGACTAAGTTTCAGCCCTACATTTAACAATTCAATCCTGCATTTGTAGAGGATTTTACCAAGCCTATCTAGTAAAAGCTTTATTTACTTGAGACAGGAATTATTCTTATATACTTTCTCATTTTAATTAGTTTGACACTGTAACACTGTACGATTATAAATAAAAACTACAATAAAAAAGTAATTCATAATATTCATAAAAACAGCTACATTCCTATCTTCATGATACTAAAATAAAAAAAATCTAGACAAGGCAATAATTTGGTTTTCATGTTAATTGATCAATATTCTTTTATATATACATACTTTCTTACTATATATATATATATATATATATACTTCAGGGCTGCACGATATGTTGCAATGTTACATTTTTCTGCAATACACATTGCGATATTGAGTGTATATGTTACCAGATGAAATAAATGGCTATGTATGGTAAGAATTCATCATTTTAGATGATGATTGGAATGATTTTGTAGGGAAGTGCATCTGCATAAAATATATTAAACCAATCACAAGCGTTGATAAATGCAGTACAGCAAAGATACAAACTAAGAAAACAGTATTTTATGGATTTCTGGAAGTCTAGCAGTATACAGTGCAAAATATATAATCAAATGTAAAATGACCCAGTATAGTCTTCATGGTATTTCTACATAAATACAATTACAGTTTTATTAAAGTTACAAACATTATAATTTTGTGTGCCTGAATGCTTGACATTGCAGATCCTGCGATTATTGCGACTATTAAGGACGCGCACATTGTGATATCAATGCTGAAACGATATGTTGTGCAGCCCTAATATACTTACTCTTTGCCCATGTAAAGTACCTTTAAGCTGAAATTAAAAATATATATATTCTATTACGTTATGTAAATCTTTCCAAAAACTGTTTCCCAGTCCTCAGCTGAGATGATAATACCTCTTTCTTTCTCCCATCTCTCCTGACCATTTAAAAAAAAAAGTATCTTTATGAGTATCTTATTTTTACTCTCGTAAATCTTTAATGTCTTTATTGTGTTGATGTTTTTCAGACTACAGGTTGAACCCGGTGTTGAGAAAGGCTTGTAAGCCTGACATTCCCAAGTTCTGTCAGAGTATTCTCAATAAAGCCACCGACGCCAGTGAACTGGAGGGTCAAGTCATATCCTGCCTCAAACTCAAGTATGCAGACCAGGTGTGTGTCTCAGTGTTAGGAGCAGATACGTGAGGGGAGCTGATTGTTAAAGGAAAGTTATAGTTTATCTTTGGTTTATTTTGATATAATTCTCAGAAGTCTTTACATTATCCTGAATTTTTCAAACTTGTTATTTATATCAGTGTTGTTAATAGATTTTTAATAGATGTAAAGCTGAAATAAAGGATATTATATAAGATAGGATATATTATATTATACCGTGCCTTCTGTGTTGTGGCCCCAAGACTCTGGAACTCTCTCCCTATAGCACTGAGAAATCTAGGACTTTTTAAAAAGCATTTAAAGACATCTTTTTGCACAAGCTTTTAATTGACAGTATTAGTGTTTTTGTACTTGGACTTTTAACTTGTTTTAATATGTTTTCTTTTATTGATATGTGTTCTTCTACCTGTTTTCTGGTTTTCTCTTATTGTAAAGCACTTTGTGACTCAATGTCTGGGAAAGGTGCTATATAAATAAACCTTTACTTAACCTTTATATACGTTAGGTAAAAGTAAAGAAGAATTGATGATTAAAATAAAAAGATAAGGCTAAATCTACATCTAAATGTGTTGCTAAAATGACTAAAACCTAAAATAAAATAAATTAAAAGCATATTGAAAAGTAAATATTTAAAATGATAGTGGAAAATATTCAATAAGCTCATTCAGAATATTATGAAGTCATTTATAAGCAGTACTAAAAAATACTGACTTGTATGAATTTTAGTTAAATTTTGATTATTAATGTTCTTTTTTTTATGTTGATTAATTTATTAAAACTGAAATAAAAATAAACGGACAAAAGCACATAATAAAATTAAAATGCACACTGAAAAAGATGTAAATAAAAGCCATTTCAAAATACCAATAAATGATATATCAATGTTACTAAAATAACACTTATATGTGTCACGATCGCCAGCGGTGTTATCAACGCTGGAGATTTATTCCGGTATTCCTGCAGAACTACAACTCCCAGAGCTCTTTGCACCCATCAACTCCTGCAACAGCTGACAATAATACGGACACTCACACACAAACACAGCTGTAGCTCGTTTTCACTCATTACATGGACTATATATATATATACACTTCACTTTCACAGTCACATTGCTTAGTCTTGTTTACCTGTAGCATTATGAAGCATTTTTCTTGTCTTGTTTTTTTCATGGGTGTTTCCAGACCCTCACTTTGTTTATTGAAGTTTGCTGTTAGCCGCCTGAACCAATCTCTTTGCCTGTGACTTGACTACTCTTTTGGATTGCCCTGTATGTAGTGGTGGGCAAAGCAAGGCTTTGTGAAACACTGAAACAGTCAAAGCAAATGTGTCGAAGCTTCGAAACATTTCGAAACCGTCTCTACAGTGACACCTAGTGGTCATTTTATATGTATTGCTCTGAAACTGCTTCAGCAAAGAAACAGTTAAGCAAATTGAGGTATTAAACCCCACATCATAGAGTTGAGATTTCAAGTGATTTAGTGAAGCGGTGAGAGTTCATGACTAGCATGCAGTGATAATGGGTTCGAATCCAGGGAGATGCAGCTGTAGATGGTAGTTTTTTAATGCTCTGTTCTTGTAACGTGTTTTGTTTTACTTTTTACTATTCACTTTGTGAATAAATATGTCTTGTTTTGGTCATAAAAAAGTAACATTATTAAAATACATCAAGTTATAATTTTAGAGTATTTGTACAAGTCAGGATTCGTACTTGGGCCATTTGCAGCACAGTTAGTCTGTACACACGAACGGTCCACTAGGCTACATGAGTTTTTTTCCGACCCTGTCAGTCAAATGCAGATTCACCAGGTCTCAAAACGCTTCTGAAATGACCGATACTTTGAATCACTTTAGTCACATGACCTGGTGTTTCGAAACACTTTAGTCACGTGATCTGGGTGTTTCCAAACACCTTAGTCATATGACCTGGGTGTTTAGGATTATGATTCAGTGCAGTGTTTCGAAACACTTGTGCTTCGGGATCTCGACACTGTGTTGAATCGTCAGTTTCATGTCAGCCATCTTGTAAATAAAGACGCTGCGTTTGGATCCTCAACTTCATTGCCAGAATCGTTCTGTTACAATATGCATATGAAACATTGATTAGCAATGTTCTTTAAATGTGTTGTTAATATTACTCAGACTAAAAGTAAGTTAATACTATACAGAACCTTCATGAATAAATAAATACAATGACAGAAGCACATAATGAAATTACAAAACAAAATGGACAATATAATATAATATATTTAAATAATACTGCATTGTTCCCTTTTTTGCTGAAGTGGCTAAAACTGAATTGTATTAAAATTAGATTAAAACCGTATTGAAGCATTTAAAAACACGAATAGAAATGACAAAATAATGGGATTATTGGTCAAGCATTGCAGCATTGAGTCCTCTATTAAACACACATGCTGGTCTTTCTGTGCAAGTAGGACACAGAAGATCTTTTATTAGCTCATGAGTGGGAGTGTGGTGATGTGCACTGTTTAACAGTTTAAAAGCGGTTAAAATGGTCTCTGTTCACAGCGGTTGTCAACAAACTGTGAGGATCAGATCCGAGTGATTCTGCAGGAGTCAGCGCTCGACTACCGGCTCGATCCACAGCTCCAGGCTCACTGCAGCAATGAGGTGAGTTTGCAGATGTGTGTTACTTCAAAGCACTTGAATTTCAGACATATGGATTCAAGGCCTGGAAAGTACTTAAAAAATCAAGTATGAATTAAATTTGGGAGAAAAAAAATAGTTTATGGTGTTATTTCAAAATGTGTACTGTGCTACTGTCAACAACAGAATGAAAAAAACAACTTTTAAAGATCTATGTACAAGATTTATGACAAACAATGCACATTTTATTAATATTTCAGAAACCTGGGATATTATTATAGGATATTATTGCTTTATTATATATAATTTATTTATTTATTTACTTAATGTTTTATTCAGATATTTTGCATAATAACCAGATTTTTCAACTAAAGGAGATTAGGGTTGTTCTAAAATTTGCAGATGGTAAAGAAACTATAAACGATGAAATTATTATGTGTCTAAATTATTATGTGTATGAAATATGGTGTCATTAATTTAAAACATTCTCTCTTTTATATATATATATATATATATATATAAGTTTAACATAGTGTTTAACAAAGTGTTTTGAAGAGGTTTGGTTTGACCCATAGTTTAATTAATATTGTCTATACATTATTTATAGGGGGCATTGAGTCAAGTAATTAAGTTATTGGGTAATTAAGTTACATTTCAGACGAAGTGATTTAAATAAAATTTTTATTTTGTGATTTTGTAAATAGTAATCAATTCGTTATTTTTGGAAAAAAAAAAAAACACTGGTGATAATGCTACTGTACTGAAAATAATGAGAAGTAAAAGCAGATCTATGCAGAAACCAGTTGAAAACTAGTGGATGAACTTCATTTTTAATAAAGCTTTAGGCCACATCAGTAAGTACTAAGGGCTCTATTTTAACGATCTAAGAGCAAAGTCTAAAGCGCATGACGCGAAAGCATTAAGGACGTGTCCGGATCCACTTTGCACCCTAGCGCATGGTCTAACAGGGTTGTGCTTATTCTCTTAATGAGTTATGGGTGCGTTTTGAGCATAACATGCATTAAACCAATCAGAGTCTCATCTCCCATTTCCTTTACTTTTACTCTTTACTTTACTCCTTTACTTTCGTGGAGTAAGAAAATGGTGGAAACTCCCTCCACTGAAGACATCTATTAGCCTACATATTTCATTTCGTTTGTTAAGCGTAAAGATTTGTTTCAAAACTATTTTTAAATTCAGTTCTAATTTCCAGGCGATGAATAAATGAACAATAATAACGAAGTGTGGACAAAAAATATCCAAACACACGTCCTGTTCTTAAGCCCCATATGGTGATGCATATGTCTCCAAAATCCGACAGGTGGACAAATCTAAACTTGTTTTTATTAAAACAAATATAATTATGCATATAATAAATAATACTGCTAATAATAATAACATTATACAAATGCAAATTGTCATGAATAAACTGAAATTAACACACCTCCTTTATGGACCAGCACACCCATGAGTCCACAAAGTGGCGCAAATGGATTTGCTATTTAAACAACGTGGTGCAAAAAGTGAAAATTACTGTTGCACTGGTCTGAAAATAGCAACAAATCACGCCAAACATGTCTTGCGCCGGGTGTGTGATAGGGCCCTTAGTCTTTTGTTTACTTTATTTCAACACGGCTTTGTTTAAATCAAGGCAAAATTCAACATGGAAAGATTTTCAGAAAGATTAAAAGTAAGATGGTTAGGCTGACTATATTGGATCCAGCAATAAAGTCACACCACACAAGTGTGAATAACTGTTTTTATTATGTGGTCAGTGGTCACTATCCACTTGTTAAGTGTGACGTCATGCAAAGAGGCTTCCTCTTTTGGACCCAAGCGCTATATCAAACTGTACATGGAGGCTCAACAAATGGTAATAATAAACGTTTGCAAAGCGCTGTAATACTTTTGAAAATCACAATATATATCCATGCCTAATATCAGATGGCCAGAAAGTGGTAAATGTTTTATAAATTGTTCAAATATTGGTGTCTGTGATGAAGTCCAGAGACTTGTGTACACCATGATTTTATATAAAAGTCACTTTAATGTGTGATATGACTAAAAAGTGGTCATAAACGAATATTTTCTCAATTCAAATGAGTAGCGGCTTGGACCCGGAAACAGTATTTCATACGTCACGACTTAACAAGCGGATTGCTGAAGAACAGGAACAGGGAATGGGATCCTGCAGACTGCCCGAGAAGAGCCTCTTATTTATGGTCTCCATGATCTTTACACTCTCAGAGAGCAATCACGCAGAAATGCTGTGAAATGGGTCTTTTGATGGGTCAGTGAAGAAAATTGACTTTGATCTTGGGGTTATTTTCTGCTGACACAAGGCCACATACACACAGACAAAGATGAGACCTTTTTTTTTTCATCTCTAGTCTTAGGGATGCTCTGATTGATCAACTACAGTCGGCCAGTAATCACTAATTAAAGGTCTCGTGAAATCAAAATGAAGTTTTTTAGATGTTATCAGTATGTTAGTTTTAAGGATATCTATAAGCTAGTGTGCACCAAAACAGTGACAATTTGCATTTAGAAATATAAATCAAAAGCTTGTAGATTGTAACGTCCGCCTAAATGGATCAATGATTTTTTTGACATCATCTCATACTTCAGTTTCCCATCAAATCTTCTGACCAATCAAATGCTCTATAGTATCTGCATGCCCCGCCCCCTTCAAGATGCTTCTCATTTGCTTTTCATTTGAGACTATTGATCTCAGCCACTCTCACTGGCTGTGATTTAAAAAGATTACAACATTGCTATTGGCTGTTTTTTTTAAAGGGGAGGAGCTACTATATGTCCCGCCCTGTCTTTGTTTCAGTTGAGATTGTGTCAAATTTTGAATTTTTAAAAAAATGCAC
Organism: Danio jaintianensis; assembly: GCA_903798115.1. Lineage (NCBI taxonomy): Eukaryota > Metazoa > Chordata > Actinopteri > Cypriniformes > Danionidae > Danio > Danio jaintianensis. The sequence goes on from CAIGQV010018227.1 coordinate 5,946,436, forward strand.
GTTTCAAAGCACTTCACAGGACATTTAATATTTGATCTCAGAGGTTGCCAGATGTCACTAGAAAAGCACATTAGCCGGGTTTTCATGTTTTAAGGGAGAATTACCCTCCAAAAAACTGGGACAGCAGATTTGGCAACAATTTTCCAGAGAACAAAAGACATTAAATAGCAACATCCAACAAATAAAACACAGGAAATGTAATTGTATTATAACGAGTTTTTTGGGGGGGTTATATTTAGATTTTATTACATATTGCTGGAAAAAAATAGAACAAATAAATTTTAACATTAACGCAATCTATCATTTAAAGGGATAGTTCACCCTAAACAAAAAATTCTGTCATCATTTACTCACAGTTTACTTGTTTCAAACCTTTATGAGTTTCATTCTTCTGTTGAACGCAAAAGATTATATTTTGAAAAAAGCTGAAGGCCTGTAACCATTTACCTCATGGTAGAAAAAACAGATACTGTGGACGTCAATGGTTAAAGGTTTCCTTTTTTTAAATATCTTTTTTTGTGTTTGAAACCACTTGCCAGTGAGTAAATTACAAATTTTGGGTGAACTATCCCTTTAAGCATTGTAGAGTCTTTCCTAATATCGGATTTATAATTGCTTTATTGTTTATAGTTTTGTAATTTTTATATATTGTGTAAGCCTGCTTTTAAAACACACACACGTTTATAAGTGTATAATTAAACATTTTATGTTTGTAAAAAGATTTTTTGCTCGCCAAGGCTGCATTTTTTTTATTAAAAATGCATTAAAATTCATATTGTGTAAAAACTGTTTGCATTGGAATATATTTTAAGATAACTTATTCCTGTAATAGTAAATGTGAATTTTCAGCATCGTTAAAGATTTCTTATAGGGATGTTTCTGTGAGGAAAAACTGTATATCAGTATAATGTTGTTGTATAAAATTGCAGTCTCTATTGTCGCTCCTGGTCAATTTAATGCACACTTGCTGAATTAAAGTGCCTGAATAATATTGACTCCATGATCTGTGATCTGAATACTGATTTCAATAAACCACGATCAGGCTGAAAAAAACATCTGAAGTCAAAATTATTCGCCCTCCTGTGAATTTTTTTTTCTTTTTCACATATTTCCCAAATGATGTTTAACAGAGCAAGGATTTTTCACAGTATTTCCTATTATATTTTTTCCTTATTTCCTTATTTCTTTTTTTTCGGCTAGAATAAAAGCAGTTTTTAATTTTTTTAAAACCATTTTAAGGTCAATATTATTAGCCCCCTTAATACTTTTTTTCGATCATCTACAGAACAAACCACTGTTATACAATGATTTGCCTAATTACCCTAACTTGCCTAATTTTAAGCCTTTAAATGTCACTTTAAGCTGAATACTAGTATCTTGAAAAATATCTAGTCAAATATTATGTACTGTCATCATGGCAAAGATAAAAGAAATCAGTTATTAGAAATGAGTTATTAAAACAATTATGTTTAGAAATGTAATGTGTTGAAAAAAATCTTCTTTCCGTTTAACAGAAATTCTGACTTTAACTGTATAATTAGTCTCTTCTCTTCATAACTGTGTGTGTTATTGTATTAGATCATGCGGCTGTGTGCAGAAGAAGCTGCTGCGCAGGAACAGACAGGTCAAGTGGAGGAGTGTCTGAAGAACAACCTACTGAAAATTAAACAGGAGGAGTGCAAGACGGTACTGAACATCCTAAAACATCCTTCAGTTCACAAACGCCGCTTTCCTCCACATCTGTCGCTATGGAAACAGCATCAGTGTCTTTTAAAAGCCACAACCGCCTTTAATGATGAGCAGAGATTTACACTCTTGATCATACATATTTAGCAGGATTTACAGAAAACAGCCACTAAAATGTCATTCAGTGTAATGCTTTTATATTACAAAAAATCTTGTCAGCCATATTTAGAGCAAGAATCATTTGATGACATATTAAAGAGTGTAAGGATCACAATGCAGCACCAAAAAACGAATCTGGCCCACTGAAGCTAAGCAGGGCTGCGCCCGGTCAGTGCTTGGATGACCACATGGGAAAGCTAGGTTGCTGCTGGAAGTGCTGTTAGTGAGGCCAGCAGGGGGCACTCAACCTGCGGTCTGTGTGGGTCCTAACGCCCCAGTACATTGATAGGGACTAAATGTAAATTGATGGGGACGCCCCAGTATATTGATGGGGACTACATATACTGCTCAGTGAGCGCCGTCTTTCGGATGAGACTTTAAACCGAGGTCCTGACTCTCTGTGGTCGTTAAAAATCCCAGGATGTCCTTCGAAAAGAGTAGGGGTTTAACCCCGGTATCCTGGCCAAATTTTCCTACGGGCCTCTGTCCATCATGGCCTTCTAACCATCCCCATATCATAATTGTCTCCTCTCCACCAATCAGCTGGTGTGTGGTGTGCAGTCTGGCGCAATATGACTGCCGTCGCGTCATCCAGGTGGATGCTGCACACTGGTGGTGGATGAGAAGAAAAATGTGTAAAGCACCTTGAGTGTCCAGAAAACCGCAATATAAATGTAAGGAATTATTATTATTATTATTATTATTATTATTATTATTATTTAAAAAATGTAAAAAATATATAAAATTTTAATTTTTTTTGTAATGACAGCTTGAAGACGCCTCGTTAAATTCTGGATGGTTGGCTCTTGGTCTCTTCTATCAACTTTGATCTTTAGTTCTTATTTTCTATTGGGTTCAGGTCAGGTGATTGGCCGGGCCATTCTAGCAGCTTGATTTTCTTTTATGAAACCAATTGAGAGTGGCTGTGTTTGTGATCATTGTCTTGCTGAAATGTCCACCCTGGTTTCATCTTTATCATCTGGTAATGTAGGTGTTGTGACTGAAGCAGCTAATATTCATTTAGCAGAGCTGCTGAATAACTACAAGATTTTAGCTGCTGTCTGGGCTTTCCATGCCTTTTACACCTCCCTTTCTTCATGTGTTCAATACTTTTTCCCTGTGTCATTTCATTTTATTTTACACTTAACTTAATTTCTAAACTAATTAGTTTTGTTTTCTTTGTATGTATTGATTCCTTTGGTTGTTACTAACATCCAGTCAACAGCACATTTTTGTCTACAGAATTATAGGTGGAGAGTATTTAGATGAATCACACACTACTCTAACAGTCAGTCAGACAGACCAAGTTTGTGTTCACCCACTAGGTGTTGTTGACATGTACAGCTTTAGTGTCCACATTTGTCTGATTTATTTCACCCTCTTCTCCATGTGTAGGAGGTGTTAAACATGCTCAAAGAAAGCAAAGCGGACATATTTGTGGATCCTGTATTGCACACAGCCTGTGCTCTAGATCTGAAACACCACTGTGCAGCCATCAACCCGGGCAGAGGAAGACGTGAGTACTTTTTTTTTGATTTGTATGAAATATTTTACTCCACATAGCTGTGCATTCCACCTTTAATATCTTCTGATTGTCACGTGTGGTATTATAAGCTAACACAATACACACGTTTGTGGTAATATAAGTTACGCGCTAACATTATTATATATCAGTCACTATATACACTCACCGGCCACTTTATTAGGTACACCTGTCCAACTGCTTGTTAACGCAAATTTCTAATCAGCCAATCACATGGCAGCAACTCAATGCATTTAGGCATGTAGATATGGTCAAGACAATCTGCTGCAGTTCAAACCGAGCATCAGAATATGGGGAAGAAAGGTGATTTAAGTGACTTTGAACGTGGCATGGTTGTTGGTGCCAGACGGGCTGGTCTGAGTATTTCAGAAACTGCTGATCTACTGGGATTTTCACGCACAACCATCTCCAGGGTTTACAGAGAATGGCCCGAAAAAGAGAAAATATCCAGTGAGCGGCAGTTCTGTGGGCGCAAATGCCTTGTTGATGCCAGAGGAGAATGGCCAGACTGGTTCCAGCTGATAGAAAGGCAACAGTAACTCAAATAACCACTCGTTACAACCGAGGTATGCAGAAGAGCATCTCTGAACGCACAACACGTCCAACCGTGAGGTGCATGGGCTACAGCAGCAGAAGACCACTCCTGTCAGCTAAGAACAGGAAACTGAGGCTACAATTCGCACAGGCTCACCAAAATTGGACAATAGAAGATTGGAAAAACGTTGCCTGGTCTGATGAGTCTCGATTTCTGCTGCGACAATGGGATTGTAGGGTCAGAATTTGGCGTCAACAACATGAAAACATGGATCCATCCTGCCTTGTATCAACGATTCAGGCTGGTGGTGGTGGTGTAATGGTGTGGGGGATATTGTCTTGGCTCACTTTGGGCCCATTAGTACCAATTGAGCATCGTGTCAACGCCACAGGCTACCTGACTGTTGTTCCTGACCATGTCCATCCCTTTATGACCACAGAGTACCCATCTTCTGATGGCTACTTCCAGCAGGATAATGTGCCATAAAGCGCAAATCATCATAAAGCGTGAATCATCTCAGACTGGTTTCTTAAACATAACAATGAGTTCACTGGACTCAAATGGCCTCCACATTCACCAGACCTCAATCCAATAGAGCACGTTTGAGATGTGGTGGAACATGAGATTCGCATCATGGATGTGCAGCTGACAAATCTGCAACAACTGCGTGATGCTATCATGTCAATATGGACCAAAATCTCTGAGGAATATTTCCAGTACCTTGTTGAATCTATGCCACGAAGGATTAAGGCAGTTCTGAAGGCAAAAGAGGGTCCAATCCGGGACTAGTAAGGTGTACCTAATAAAGTGGCCGGTGAGTGTATAAAAAAACAAACAAAAACACATCTTTCAAGTGAATTCAAGTTTAAAAAGCCAAAAATATTCCTGTATATGTTTTGGTTTTACATTTAGGGTTATCAAAAGTGCCGTTTCTCAAATGTCAGAGAGTTTGTTAAACTGTTTTTTGACAAGAAACAAGAAGGTTTTGTTCAAGAAACACGAAGGTAAAATTGAGCGAAAATGTAATTTTTTTTTTTTTGCCAACAAAAGTAAATCCATAGCAGAACAATTGTGTTTTGAATGAATCAGTAGTCGAGTTTCCATCCTACCATGAAGCGAATCTTATCAAAGTTCGCAAAAAGAAAGGAAAAATCTCAAATGCAGATTAGGTACCTTTCCATTTCCAAGTTGTTAGAGTGGCTGACTGTAGTATTGGTAACCTAGCAACCAACAGTAAACAAGCCAAGCAGTCAAGAGTTTATTTTCATTTCCCATTATTTGCATAATCCCTTTTTCGCATAAGTCCAAAACCACCTCAAGTAATTAGCAATTTTTTTTTTTTTGCAAATGAAACTTGTTTCTCATGTGATACTTCAAAATGCACATTAACGCCGGGCGATGGAAACCCAGCTAATGATTCAACGATCCGTTCATAAAGAAAGTGACTTGAGGTGCGTCTCAATCAGCAGCCTTGTTCAGTAGTCAGTGCACTGATCAGGTTGCCAGTCATTTTAAGTGCTGTCTCAATCGCAAAAATGTTCCAGTGGGCTGAAAAGTCCCACAATGCACCGTGAAAATCAGGGCGCATCTATGTGCCCTTAACGGAAGTTTGGAAGCACGATATAGGAATCATGTGAACCAAATTATCAATTATTTTAACATGAACTAACATGGCTAGACAGGTTAGGAAAAATCTAGCAAACATTTAGAATTCTTTAACTTATTCAAATTCATTCATTCATTCAATTTCCTTCAGCTTAGTCCCTTTATTCATCAGGGGTCGCCACAGCGGAATGAACTGCCAACTTATCCAGCATATGTTTTACACAACGGATGCCCTTCCAGCCACAACCCAGTACTGGGAAACATCCATACTCATTCACACACATACACTACAGCCAATTTAGTTTGTTCAATTCACCTATAGCGCATGTGTTTGGACTGATGGGGAAATCGGAGCACCCGGAGGAAACCCACACCAACACGGGGAGAACATGCAAACTTTATAGCAGTGGGAAATGCCAACTGACCCAGCCAGGACTCGAACCAGCGACCTTTTTGCTGTGAGGCGACAGTGCTAACCACTGAGCCACTGTGTCGCCCCACTGAGCTACATCCCCATTTTCATATTCAAATTAATATGTGAAAATTAATAGTTCTGTGCAGTCAGTGTGTCCCAATGTGTAGTGAATCAAGCTCATCACTGTCCTTACCAGTGCCCGAATTCGTGCACACGACCTACTGATGAGCGACCTCTGGATCTAGGGTGCTGATTGAGATGCAGACTATGTTTGAATCAGTTGAATGAACAATTCAGTGAATCACTCATTAAGACAGGGACTTTCGCCCCCTACTGGCGATTTTAGTGTCATTTATTTATCTGTAATATTTATAAACCAGCCAAAAAAACACAAAAAGTACACAAAATCTTCACAAAATACAATCAATTTATAATTAAAAAAAGTCCCCAAAAACATTGAAATTGTTTTTTTTTGTCAATATCACATACATATCACATACAATTTCAATTAAATGCATAATTACATTAATTTCATGTTTCATTCAAGATGCCTAGAATAGAAAACTGGGGTGAGGATGTGTGTTTCTGTGTCGGCGAAGAGAGGAAGAAAATCTGGATTCTGCTGTTTATTTTTCTCCTTAACTCTGTCATTTGGAGTGTCTGATTCCTTTGGTTTGTCTTTTTTTTTGTTTTGTCAGAAATGTCGTGTCTGATAGAGGCTCTGCAGGACAAACAGGTGCGTCTGCAGCCTGAATGTAAGAGAAGATTACAGGACCGCATAGACATGTGGAGTTACGCAGCCAAGGTCAGTATATACACACACACACACACACGGAATTCAGATGCTTTTTTTTTGTTTATATATATATATATATATGGGCGACGCGGTGGCGCAGTGGGTAGCACGTTCGCCTCACAGCAAGAAGGTCGCTGGTTCGAGCCTCGGCTGGGTCAGTTGGCGTTTCTGTGTGGAGTTTGCATGTTCTCCCCGTGTTCGCGTGGGTTTCCTCCGGGTGCTCCGGTTTCCCCCACAGTCCAAAGACATGCGGTACAGGTGAATTGGGTAAGCTAAAATTGTCCGTAGTGTATGTGTGTGAATGGGTGTGTATGGATGTTTCCCAGAGATGGGTTGCAGCTGGAAGGGCATCCGCTGCGTAAAACATATGCTGGATAAGTTAGCGGTTCATTCCACTGTGGCGACCCCAGATTAATAAAGGGACTAAGCCGAAAAGAAAATGAATGAATGAATGAATATATATATATATACAATATTAAGTATAAGAATGAATAAATTATTATACTAAAATTATTCATATTGATATTTGTATTAATGTTATTAAATTTTAATTTTTTTTATTTTTCAAATATTTCCCAAATGATGTTTAACAGAGCAAGGAATTTTTCACAGTATTTCCTGTAATATTTTTTCTTCTGGAGAAAGTCTTATTTGTTTCATTTTGGCTAGAATAAAAGCAGTTTTAAAATTGTTTTTAAAATTATTTTAAGGTCAATATTATTAGACCCCTTAAGCAATATTTTTTTACCGATTGTCTACAGAACAAACTAATGTTATGATTTGCCTAATTACCCTAACTCTCATAATTAACCCAATTAAGTCTTTAAATGTCACTTTAAGCTGAATACTAGTATCTTGAAAAATATCTAGTCAAATATGATGTACTGTCATCATGGCAAAAATGAAAGAAATCAGTTACTAGAAATGAGTTATTAAAACAATTATGTTTAGAAATGTGTTGAAAAGAAATCTTCTTCCATTAAACAGAAAATTAGGGAAAAATATATACAGGAGGGGCTATTAATTCAGTAGGGCTAATAATTCTGACTTTAACTGTACAGTATATATATAAAATCTAGCATAAATTGTTTAAATAAATAGTTTGATACTATTATGATTCTTACTAATATTCAAAATATATATATTCATTGTGTTTTATTGCTATTATTGTTTCTGAAGAGCTTTTCACTTTGAGAAGTCCCTTAAAGGAGCACTTTAATTTTAGTTATTATTAATTTTAAGTTATTTATGATATATCGGATTGAACAATACAAAATATGTATAATCTCTTATTAAACTAAAAATGTAGGGTTGGAGAAGTTGTTGTTAATGTGCAAAATCTTTTTATCCATATTAACATTGTCATGGGCGACACGGTGGCTCAGTGGTTAGCACTGTCGCCTCACAGCAAGGGTCAGTTGGGTCAGTTGGGATTTCTGTGTGGAGTTTGCATGTTCTCCCTGTGTTGGTGTGGGTTTCCTCCGGGTGCTCCAGTTTCCCCCACAGTCCAAAGACATGTGCTATAGGTGAATTGGGTAAACAAAATTGACCGTAGTGTACGAGAGTGTATGGATGTTTCCCAGTACTGGGTTGCAGCTGGAAGGGAAAAACATATACTGGATAAGTTGGCGGTTCATTCCGCTGTGGCGACCCCTGAGGAATAAAGGGACTAAGCCGAAGGAAAATGGAAAAGGAAATACGTTTCTGATGTGGCAATAAACAATCAAACAAGCAAGCAAAAGTCCCATAAAGGACACTATGCAAGGTTTAGCTGGAGATAAAGTGTCTTGTGTTTTATTTCTCATATATCTGTGTAACTCTCTAGGTGGCACCAGCTGAAGGTTTCTCAGACCTTGCAGTACAGGTCATGACGTCTCCATCCAAGAACTACATCCTGTTGATGATTGCGCTGGCGATCTCCGTCCTCTTCCTCATTGGGCTTCTGTGTGGCCGAATCACCAAACGAGTGACCAGAGAGCTGAAGGACAGGTAGAGCCCATAGAGGATCCACAACTCATTTTCTGTCCTCTTTAACCCATAAGACTCTGGGATCCGTCAGTGGAGCCTTGGACCCTCTGAATCCCACATTAATCCAAACGTAAAACTCTAGACGTTTCCTCGGACAGGTTCAAGTTTTTGGGATATTATGCCTTGATTAATATGTTCTTTTTGTTTCAAGAGTGACAGCCTAACTTCTTGACTGTAATACGGTAATGTGTCAATGCAGTTTTTTTGTTGTTTGATCATTTTTTGTTGTAATTTTTACGAAATGAGTGGTTATTAATGGAGATTTAAAGGGATAGTTCACACAAAATATATATTTTACACTATTTACTCACCCTCTAGTTATTTTTTCTTCTGTTGAACATGATAGAAGATATTTTCACTCAATTACTTGTCAAGTTTTCAACATTCTTCAAAATATCTTCTTTTTTGTTCATCAGAAAAAAGTAGGATTGTAAATGATGCATTTTTGTGTGAACTATCCCCTTTAATCATTCAGAAGCCATTTTTATATTAGTTTTTTGAGTCATTAGTAGTATTTTTTATCTTAAATCACAAGGTGGAATCCACTTTGAATGAGATTTCTTTTTTTTTTTCGCGTGTCTTTGTGAATGTTTTGGCACTGGAGAGGTAAGATGGTTTTTCTAGTCCAGTCTGAGAGATCCTGACACATGAAATATATTTATCAGTCAGGTCAAAGATGTTTATGATGCGTCACATGAAAAACTATCGAAGATTATGATTATTTCAAGACCTTTACCTGTGCTAGAAGGTTAAAATTCAGGATGGTTTGGTTAACCAAACTTCTTTGAACAAATGTTATAATAGTGTACACATCTTTAAGTCAATCTCATGAAAATCTGTCATGCACAAATATATATATATATACACACAATGTGTAGCTGTAATCCAGCGGAAAGTTGATTTATTTACATATATAACTAAAGACATGTCATGTTATTTTAATGGCAAATATGATTTTCTGAGATTCACTTATTGATCCGTATTATAAAATTAGTTTTGCACATTGAATAATTAAGCGATCAATATACAAATTTGATCAGATATTTACATTTTCAGATGGTTTTGATTGTCCAGGGCCAAGTTTTCAGCGGACCAATGTGTTTTTGGGAGGTACTTTGAATGTTCACAGGACGATTGCACTTTTTTTGATGCTTTGATCTGTTTGGCTGAAGCCTTATTTATTGTTTACAACAAATGTGCTGATCTTGGGTTCATATTTGCGTGCCTGTGTATGTGTGTACAGAGATATAAATATGTTTCAGAACTTATTCACAGCTCGGATCTAATGTTGCCTTTTCTATTTCTCTGTCATAGCAGTGACAGGAAACCTTCAAATGTGTCCATCAAAGTGGCTCTGTAGGTTTTCAAAACTGTTCCCACACTGTAAAAAGCGATTAGTTACTTTTCTAATAAAAATGGGTAAATCTGTTGCGGTGACTCAGTGGTTAGCACTGTCGCCTCACAGCAAGAAGATCGCTGGTTCGAGTCCCAGCTGGGCTAGTTGGCGTTCTGTGTGGAGTTTGCATGTTCTTCCCGTGTTGGCGTGGGTTTCCTCCGGGTGTTCCACAGTCCAAACACATGCGCTATAGGTGAATTTAATGAACTAAATTGGCCGTAGTGTATGAGTGTGTGTGTGTGTGAATGTGAGAGTGTATGGGTGTTTCCCAGTACTGGGTTGCAGCTGGAAGGGCATCTGCTGCGTAAAACATATGCTGGAATAGTTGGCGGTTCATTCCGCTGTGGCAACCCCTGATAAATAAGCCGAAGGAAAATGAATGAATGAGTAAATCTGTTGCCTTAAAAGCAACAAGTTGACTTTACTTTAAACAGTAAATCCATAGTAACTTGGAACGGTTAAATGGACTTAATTTTGATAATAATGCACATAATTAATTTACTTAATAATTTCAAGGCTACAGGTTTACTCACGTTTTTAAGTCAACTAATCACTTTAAAAGCAATAGTTTTACTCATTTTTTTAAGTAAACAAACAAATCGCTTTTTACAGTGCACAAACATCTCAAGTATGAAAAGGAGTGACGCTTGTCTTCTTAATTCATTACTAAGTTACTCTGACTATAACTGTGATGATTGATTATATGCATAACATTTACTGAACACACAAGGTTTTTTCTAAAGTACTCATGCATGCTCCTCTCAGTACTCATTCTGTATATATACAGCGGGGAAAATAAGTATTGAACATTGAAGTATTGAAATTTTCCCCGGATGTTGGTAATAACTAAAAAAAATCCATATATGCAAAGAAAACAATACTAATTAGTTTACAAATGCAGTTATGTGAAATAAAATGAAATGGCGCAGAGAAAAAGTATTGAACACATGAAGGAAGGGAGGTGTAGAAAGGCAGTGAAAGCCCAGACAGCAGCTGAAATCTCTCAGCAGTTCTTCAGCAACGTTCTGCCCTTCGTCAGTGTAAATGAATATTAGCTGCTTCAGTCCAACATCTACATTAGCAGGAGGATGAAGATGAAACCAGGGTGGACATTTCAACAAGACAATGATCCAAAACACAGCCAAGGAGACTCTCAAATGCTTTCAGAGACAGAAAATCAAACTGTAGAATGGCCCAGCCAATCACCTGACTTGAATCCAATAGCAAATACAAATTAAAGATCAGATTTGATAGACGAGACCCACAGAACCATCAAGATTTTTACACTCTGTTGAAGTCTGTGGAAAACTCACACCTGAGCAATGCATGTGACTTCATTCTCCATATGAGAGGCGTCTTTAAGCTGCCATCACCAAAAAAGCCTTTTATATAAAGTATTAAATACATTTCAGTGGTTCAGTACTTTCTCCTTGTGTCATTTCATTGGTATTACACATAATTCATTCATCAGATTTTTTTTTGTTTTGTTTTATTTTAATGTTTGCATTGTTTGGGTTTTTACCAAAATCTGGTTCAATTCCATGTCAACAGCTCCTTTAGAAACATTGTTCCCAGGAAAAAACACAACGTGTTCAATACTTATTTTAGCATTTTTTATCAGGCTGCTGTGTGTAGGTTCAGTAATTTCCTTTTAATAGGTTATTTTCATTGCTTTCAAAGTGAAATAACTGAACATAAATATTTTGAGGTTGAGAAAAATGCTCATTTTAGAAGAAATTGTCAGATGGTATTTAGAGGCTTTATCTTTAGACTTTTTCCAGAAGAAAAAAATATTATAGGAAATACTGTGAACAATTCCTTGCTCTGTTAAAAAAATTCAATGTTCTCACAATTTTCTTACTTTCCTTTTTTTTCCCAAAACAGCAATCAAACCCCTTTTTTTCTTCTGCTGAAGAGCATGGATAACCAGACATTTTGATTCCCATTGACTTCCATTGTATATTTTTGTCCATACAGCTACAGTCAATGGAAAGCAAAATGGTTTGGTTACCAGCATTCTTCAGAATATTACAAATATATACCTATATTAAAAATCGGTTTTGAACAGCATGAGGTTGAGTATGATGCTGACTTTTGCCCCTTTAACACATTCATCAATATCCTAGACTCCAAAATGTGGGAACAGATTTGTACATCTGACTTTTGTTCTAGCATTTCAGTGTTACTCTTTAAATAACAGATCTAATCTGGAAATCACACTCACACACACGGTCCGAGATTTCTAAATAACTACAATTTTAACTGTAAAATACTACTGATCATTTGATCATGTTTGACTATATATTGTAGATAGGTAAGTGTTCAAATTTATGTTATTTCAGATCTATTTCATGTTTTTTAGACATCATGATTGGTAATTTGTTTCAATATATACTTTCTTGAGTTATGGAGGTTGAGTTGAGTTGGTTCTTTACCATTTCACAAACAACTGGATGTTTTTTTTGTTTAGTTTTTTTCTTTGGACACCACTGAACTGTAAAAACTCACAAAGCCGACTGTGATGGGACATCATTCACCCTTTTCAAACGTTCTTCTCAATCTGGAGTGTGTACTAATATGGGAATCAAGTGATCCTTACATTGGAAAGTGCATGAAATATGGAGTCCTTCCAACTCTTCAAACATTTATGCTCATTTCTCTTTGAGGAAAATAACATTTTGCTTGGATGATTTTTTTTGAATGCATTTGATTTGCATTGTGCACACAAATCATATTGCCTGAGCAAATTTAGGACGTCCAGTTTATCCCGTTGGTGAAACATCATTGAGGAGTCCCATTTCTGAAGCCAAAAGCACGAACTAAATGAGAGACATTACTCTGAAAAGTGAGCGATTCCTGTCAGTCATATACAGTGCAGAGCTGTGATGATCCTGCTTTGTTTGAAATGGCCTTTCTCTGCTCTTCTAGAAAACAAAACAACCTTCTGCTGGACGCCCGTTTTCATCTTGACACTAAAACTGACTAAACATTATAATACATTTTCTCAGTTTCTACATTTTTGCCATGTATCATTAATGTGACAAATCTGATTTTTTTTTTGTTGGTTTCTCTAATACTGTACAGATGATGAATGATCAGTTTAATAAAATGCTGTAGATTTTCGTATTCCGCTTTGTTTTGTTGAAGTGTGTGATCCATAAAACATGAATATATTGTTATTTTCAGATAAAGCTACACCATTTTCTACATTAATATGGTAACATTTTCTGTGTGGAGTTTGCATGTTCTCCCCGTGTTGGCGTGGGTTTCCTCCACAGTCCAAAGACATCCACTATAGGTGACTTGAATAAACTAAATTGGCCGTAGTGTATGAGTGTGTGTGAATGTGAGAGTGTATGGATGTTTCCCAGTACTGGGTTGCGGCTGGAAGGGCATCTGCTGCATAGAACATATGCTGGGATAGTTGGTGGTTCATTCCGCTGTGACGACCCCTGACAAATAAGGGACTAAGCTGAAGGGAAATGAATGAATGAATGGTAACATTTTACAATAAGGTCTCATGAATATTTAATAATTTTGTTTAATTAATATTATTAAGAGGTGGATAGCTTTTTTTTTAAGGATTTATTTGTACATGCGGAAATTAACTTGAACTGATATTCATGTATGATGTAGTTACCTAAAACTAAAACCTTTCTTTTACTTGAATGATCTTTTCATATAATAACCCCAAATGTGTGTGTGTGTGTGTGTGTGGGGGGGGGGGGGGGGGGGGTTAGAAATAAGTAACAATGTAACAAATGAGGGGGGGTCAGTTTGTGATTTCCAAAAATCTAATTCATTTCATTAAACTATTAGAATTACCATATTTTATCCATAACCTACAGAAGAAAAAATACTAGTTAATAGTTACATAAAAAACAACAACATGCAAATAAAAAGCCTTAGCCTTTCGGTTTTTTTGTGACCCCTGGGGTGATTACGTTATATTAAAGACACAGCAATAGCGTCAGATGCAGCACATTGATTTTGTGGCACTCAGGTACATTAAAAATAAATACAGGCCACAACTAAACATGGAGAATGGTTTCACAAATGGATCACAAATATAGCATTCTGTCTCAGGTTGCACTTTATGACAAGGTCCTTTACAGCTTTTGTTTATATTTTGCCCATGACTTTCTTCCAGAGACTCTGTGTTGCCAATTTAGCAAATTTGAAGCTAGATTTAGCGACATCCCCACACCTTTTGAAACTTTTTTTCAAATGTTTAGGGACAAATAGCAACTTCTTTGACAAACCTTGTTTAAATTCTCATCTTGCCCACTGATATTTATACCTACATCAGTGAATTTTCCTTTATGATGTCATCTAGTGACATTGAAAGCAGTTGGCAAAATCTAACTTTTACTTGAGCGTTTTCCAGTATGTGAAAAACTTTACTTATTAATGTTAACCCACTCATAACGTTTTTTTTTTTAGCATAATTCAAATTTAGTGGTAATCAAAGTCTCAAAAAAAAATAAATCAGCTTGAATCTGCAAAAAAAATGTTAGCATGGTCATACACCTTAATCTAGCGAGGTGCACAAGTAATTACAATTTATTACTTTAATTTTACATAATTTTAAATGTACTTTAAAAAAACTGGAAAAAACACTGTGTAAATAATATGGCG
>CAIGQV010018227.1:5966236-5980661 GCA_903798115.1 Danio jaintianensis
TTTAATGTCAGTCATTTTACAGTAAATTTCTGTTATTTAATGTCAGTTATTTTACAGTAAATTTCTGTAATTTAACGGCCGTTATTTTACGGGGTTTTTTACGGCACAGCAGCTGACAGAAAAAAAAAGTAAAATAACAGATTTTTTTACAGTGTACCTAAATATTTCATTAAAAATATTAAAAACTATGACTACATACTTAAAGCTAATAAAAATGAAAAAAAGAGGAAAATTATTATTATGATTATAAAATATCACCGATACTAAAAGGAATTTTCATTGTTCATGTTAACATTCATTCATTCATTTTCCTTCTCCTTAGTCCCTTATTTATCAGGGGTCGCCACAGCAGAATAAACCACCAACTATTCCAGCATATGTTTTACACCGCGTATGCCCTTCCAGCCGCAACCCAGTACTGGGAAACATCCATTTACACATACACTCATACACTACAGTCAATTTAGTTTATTCAATTCACCTATAGCGCATGTCTTTGGACTTGTGGGGGAAACCGGAGCACCCGGAGGAAACCCACGCCAACACTGGGAGAACATGCAAACTCCACACAGAAATGCCAACTGACCCAGTCGGGAATCGAACCAGCGACCTTCTTGCTGTGAGGCGACAGTGCTAACCACTGAGCCACCCTCCCCCTTCATGTTAACATATGCAGTAAAAAAAACATCGAAAAAACACTATGAAAACATTTGCATTATTAAGTTTCATAAGATTCTGTGATTCACCCTAAAAAAAGAAGAAATTAATCAGAGATGAGGATTTCAGGACGTCTCATTAGAGTCCACAGAGGAAGACACTGCAGAGATGATCAATTAGTCCTGGAAGATCTTAAAAACACAACCTGCAGAAAGCCAAAACCGTCTCATTTTAGTACTTAAACATGACCTATTTCAGCTTCTTATTAGAAAAATAAAAGCTTCTTTAGGACAAGAATTGGAAGCGAGCACATGATATGATACTAAAACAACTGTTCAAGGCCTGAGGATTGCTGTCACTTGGGTCGCTGCCATCAGTTATTATGATAATGAAATACTCTATGCATAAAATAATGAGGCACTTGTCTTAGTCAAAGCCAGTCTTCCTCTGCATTAAGAGGCTTATGTAACCCAGGAGGACCTAGATAATGAGAGTCCCGGTACTCAAAATGGCATAACATGAATATCAGAATGTCTTAGTGTGTGATTTGTCTTCTTCTGGAGCCACATGAACAAAACCTGAAGATCACATTTACAAGAATAATTTGATATAATCCAAAGAGCATAATGGAAACAAGAAGATCTGATTATCTGTGCAAAGAGTCACATGATCAATTCTTACTTGATTAGTGACCTGGAAATAGAGTGTATTTAACAGCGCTGGTCGAAGTATTTTCTCATTCGATATTCTTTGTTAAAGTGTTAAAAGCCATGAAGCAAGCAAACCAGATACAAGGTGAATTTCAACATTTTAAACTTTGATTTAAAGCAACACTCAAAAAAATTATTACTGCTTCTTGTCCAAACTATTTATTTAAAATGAGCCGAATCAACAAAATTCTTGAGGTTTTTTTGGGACAACTTAATTGTTTTATGTCTTAAATTTGTAAAAACAATTAAGTTAACTATCGGTTTGTGTTGGCAAAACATTGCAGTAGATGATCTGCCAAAATGCTAACCGGTTAGCATAATAGCTTTGAAGCACAATCCCTCCCCTGCCGTCCAAAGCCATGCCTCCTGAAATCACAAATGCGCGCACCTTAAACATGACAGCAGACAACCCACTAGATCATGTCATTCGCCAGTTAGAAAACTTTATAGTACTTTATAATACTGCAATTCCCAATGAAACACTGTATTATATCTAGTACGTTTTCAGTTGTGTGGCAAGCAAAACTTGTCATAATGTGCAATATTTCATGCATGCAAGGATCGCTGGTCTCACTCTCTCACACGCTGTCCTAAAGCGACTACTGTATGCTTAGTGGTTGGCCGGCAGCGTGCAGGAATTACATTTCTACTAAGCTATACTTACATGCTATTTCAGACCGAATATTCAGAGTAGCACGGTAAACAATATAGGGAGCGCGTCACAGGTTGTCATTGTTCAAAAATGAACCAATATCAATATAAAACCAACTTCACCTCAGTAAAGCAGGCTAGGCGGAATAGCGCTATTTACTGATGTTTTGTTGTTCAACTAAATAAAAATCTATATTATCGATGCTGTAAAAGGTGCCTTATGAAATTGAAAATAGTCACATAAATCTTTCGCTGGAAGATTTCAGTGGCTGAACAACACTTCTGTGCATATAACACATTCGTAACACAACACAATCTACATACGCTTTGCGTGAATAAAAGAGTTTTAAAACGTAACATTACCTGTCTAAAATAAATACTTCAGCCATGGTGTCATCCTTCCTCCAGCGTGCATAGGTAACTCCAATATTGATTCAGGATTTTAAAAAGTTTTGATTCAGCATTTGTTTTTATTGCTGTCACTCTCTCACGTTTGCACGAGAATGCGGAAATGGCGGATCTGCATGAACAGGGGTGCGCAGATGTACAAATCTACATTTGTTGACAGACAGTTTGTGTTACTTATCACAATTATGGGGATTATCGGCCCGAAAAATTTTAATTTAATTTAATTGGATGAACATTTTTTAGCCTGATGCCTTACCCAGAATATAGAAATACATATAAATACATTTAGATCATTTACTTTAATCATTACTATTGGAATGTGAAGAGACTTTTTTGAAGAGTATTTTTTACAGTAAAATGAGTACATGAAAATTAGACAAAAAGAGTAAATAATCAAAGTCAGCTTTATTGTCAATTCAACCACACGTACAGGACATACAGGGAATCGAAACTGCGATATTCTCAGGCCCTAGGTGCATAACAGGCAATATGAATACAAAAAGTAGTGTAGGGAACATGTAACCTTCTTGTTACGATTGACCGGGTGGATGGGAGGCAAACAGTGTCACAGAAGCCGCTGATGAAAGTGAATAGTGATTTTATTTGGCACAAAGTGAAGAATCAAAAAAATCCAGCAAAAGGTGAAACTGCCAAAATAACAATAAAGAAAAATAAACTATACAATATTTACAAAGTATTTACAGGCTTGTTCAGCTAAATCAAGGCAATGACCTGAACAAAATCTGTTAGCAACACAATCTCTCTCTCACAATGCAACCTACTCCTACAACTACCCACACAGGGTGAAGGTTTGGGGCTATACCATTCTGCAGGTTGTAGGGTAACATGTAGACAAAAAACAACAACACATAAGACATTAAACAAGAGTATAAATTAATGTAAGTAAATAAATATGCATACAAAACTAAAAATACAACACAAACAACAAATACAATAAACAACAGAACAGTGATTTTTATCACTGACCAGGGGGTCGTGACCCTGATGATGTAATCCAAAATGGATGTGAAGGCGGGAAAACACTATATAAATGTCTTTGTTTGAAGTCTGAACAGGTTTGGTGTTGAGGAATGGAAACCGGTAAGTGTATGTAATCTTTCTATGTTTGGTTAATAAATGTTTAAAAGAAAATGTGTCTGTGGTTATTTCAGTGCGTATGGGAAGATGATATGGGCTATTGTTTGACATGGTTTTGAGATGGAATTGGAATTGAAATGTTACATAAACACAATGTTAACCTTAGACAATAATTCACATTACACAAACACACACGATACACTGACGACACTACAAAGATCCGTGTATACATTTTGTTTGCCGGCAATCGGACCATGTTTATAAGTGTATGTATTTTATGTAATATAAATATACATATTTATACACATATGTAATATGTGTATGTCAGTCACAGTGTCTTTTCTTAGTTCTACACTGTGACGCTTCTTATGATCATTTCACAAGTGTTGAGGCGTATTAGTGCTCTTTCACTTGATCACGACACGAGAGTCCATCCAATTCTGTGTATCTTCGTTTATTTTTACGTCAGACATCCACACATGTCAATTTTGTCACAATCCAATCATATGCAACTTGTTTGTTCCAGTTTGATGAATTCTGACTCCAATTTTACACTTTTATGGTCAAAAGCTTGTGCTCTCCAACACCTGCACATCACACTAACAACTCACATGTGCCACAAACATGCATACTAAACCAGCATACTACACATGCACAGTAGAAAAAGTAACAAAGTATATGACATACAAATCAAAAAGAAAACATTATATAACACAAAATGATAGTGACGTTAGCGATCTCCAAAGTGAAGAGTGGGGGGATGATAGTGACATTAGCGATCTCCAAACAGAAGAGCTGAATCTCTGGGCACCCCATAACCCGTTGTGTGGACCCTAAATTGCCAGGGCCCTATACACTCTGTTACCCTTTTCCCCCCACTTACTACGCCCTGGTTATACCTATAGCGAAATATTATTTTATGTTTATTGGAAAGTATTTTGTTAGAACAGAGACCAACTACGTTAGCTAGTCTCACTGCAACTCTCTGATTGGTGGAAGTCCACACACCATCAACAATGTTTTTTTTGTTTTTTTTTTGCATGAATTACACTATTACACGTGATTGTTTTAAATACAGTCGCGGCCAAAAGTTTTGAGAATGACACATATTAGTTTTCACAAAGTTTGCTGCTAAACTGCTTTTAGATCTTTGTTTCAGTTGTTTCTGTGATGTACTGAAATATAATTACAAGCACTTCATACGTTTCAAAGGCTTTTATCGACAATTACATGACATTTATGCAAAGAGTCAGTATTTGCAGTGTTGGCCCTTCTTTTTCAGGACCTCTGCAATTCGACTGGGCATGCTCTCAATCAACTTCTGGGCCAAATCCTGACTGATAGCAACCCATTTTTTCATAATCACTTCTTGGAGTTTGTCAGAATTAGTGGGTTTTTGTTTGTCCACCCGCCTCTTGAGGATTGACCACAAGTTCTCAATGGGATTAAGATCTGGGGAGTTTCCAGGCCATGGACCCAAAATTTCAATGTTTTGGTCCCCGAGCCATTTAGATATCACTTTTGCCTTATGGCACGGTGCTCCATCGTGCTGGAAAATGCATTGTTCTTCACCAAACTGTTGTTGGATTGTTGGAAGAAGTTGCTGTTGGAGGGTGTTTTGGTACCATTCTTTATTCATGGCTGTGCTTTTGGGCAAAATTGTGAGCCCACTCCCTTGGATGAGAAGCAACCCCACACATGAATGGTCTCAGGATGCTTTACTGTTGGCATGACACAGGACTGATGGTAGCGCTCAACTTTTCTTCTCTGGACAAGCCTTTTTCCAGATGCCCCAAACAATCGGAAAGGGGCTTCATTGGAGAATATGAGTTTGTCCTCAGCAGTCCATACTTTTTGCAGAAGATCAATCTGTCCCTGATGTTTCTTTTGGAGAGAAGTGGCTTCTTTGCTGCCCTTCTTGACACCAGGCCATCTTCCAAAAGTCTTCGCCTCACTGTGCGTGCAGATGCGCTCACACCTGCCTGCTGCCATTCCTGAGCAAGCTCTGCACTGGTGGCACTCCGATCCCGCAGCTGAATCCTCTTTAGGAGACGATCCTGGTGCTTGCTTGACTTTCTTGGATGCCCTGAAGCCTTCAAACAAGAATTGAACCTCTTTCCTTGAAGTTCTTGATGATCCTATAAATTGTTGATTTAGGTGCAATCTTAGTAGCCACAATATCCTTGCCTGTGAAGACATTTTTATGCAACGCAATGATGGCTGCACGCGTTTCTTTGCAGGTCACCATGGTTAACAATGGAAGAACAATGATTTCAAGCATCACCCTCCTTTTAACATGTCAAGTCTGCCATTCTAACCCAATCAGCCTGACATAATGATCTCCAGCCTTGTGCTCGTCAACATTCTCACCTGAGTTAACAAGACGATTACTGAAATGATCTCAGCAGGTCCTTTAATGACAGCAATGAAATGCAGTGGAAAGTTTTTTTTCAGGATTAAGTAAATTTTCATGGCAAAGAAGGACTATGCAATTCATCTGATCACTCTTTATAACATTCTGGAGTATATGCAAATTGCTTAACTTAAGCAGCTATGTGGTGAGGGGGCGGGGCCGAGAGCCGTGGGAACGGGATGAGGACGGCGCGTAAGCGGATACACCTGTGGCGCACACCGGCCTCGAATCCCACGGAAGGAGCTCTGGACTATAAGAGGAGGAACGATGGCAGAGGAAGCTGAGAGAGGTCCAGGCCTGGACACTTATGTTTTAATTTTACTTTTAGTAAAATTAGTAAGAATATCGTCCCTTTTATTAATAAATTACTTTTTAAGTTTCGTCGGTTCTCCGCCTCCTTCTTCCCGATGGCCAGGCGGCCATCAAACATTATTACAAGCAACTTTTCCCAATTTCCAATATTTATGTAATTCTCAAAACTTTTGGCCACGACTGTATAGTTGAATTCATGCACACAAATGTGTTCATCAAAAGCAGAGATGCCCAAAGTAGGGCCCAAAGTTGGCCCATGGTAACCTTTGGTTTGGCCCACCATCCCATCTGAAAAGAGAGGGAGAAGGGATGTAAAAGTGGGATGGGAAAGGTGGTTTGGGCGAATATCTTTGACAGAGATTGGGATTTCGAATTTAACGTAACCTTTTGTTTGTTTGTTTTATTGCTGAGCTACAAAAAAAAAAGCCAACTGAAATTAAATGATTTAATTAAATGTTGTAAATGAATCAGACTTTTAAAATGTAAATACTGTGACTTGACAGATAGAGGACAATGCACAAGACATCAAGGGAGCAAATCAAGGCAAAGGCAGGAGCAGCTTGACTAGTGTATTCAACATTGAACTCTATAGTGTTATAAATGGGATTGTTTATGTTTTTCTAGTTTTCTACATTAGTTATTTTTAAATATTAGCAAATAAATTAGGAAATTATCCATGGCAAATTTAATGTCATACGGTTTGGTGTATATACAGTATTCAGTCCACAGCCCTCAATCAAGGTTGGTTTTTGACCCATTATATGAAAAAGTTTGGCCACCCCTGATCAAAAGCATATAAGCCTACAACCATCAACATTTTAGCTTAAAGCATGTCTGTCTTTAACCGATTAGTTCACATTGAGGTAAAGTTGGTTTTATAATCGCACATTCGGACTGAATATAATTTCAGAAAAGTATTCTTTGCATATTCTAAATAGGAAAATCATTAGCAGCCAATGACTATCAAAGCACAACATTGTTCACAGTCCATTAAAGGGTCATGAAACCATAAAACACATTTTTTGAGATGTTGACATATATATATATATATATATTAGGACACATATTTCACTGTCGAGTGAAAATTGGTTATTTTTATGTTGTTTACAGCAAATTCGTGGAAATGTTTTTTTTTCATGTCATGCGTGAATATTCAAAGTAGC
Source organism: Danio jaintianensis (assembly GCA_903798115.1). NCBI lineage: Eukaryota > Metazoa > Chordata > Actinopteri > Cypriniformes > Danionidae > Danio > Danio jaintianensis. The sequence continues at coordinate 5,973,649 of CAIGQV010018227.1, forward strand.
ATATAGTAAAAAATATTACATGTTCTGTTGATTTTTCCTACCTTGTCAAATTGTCCTACCTCTCATTCAAAAAGTAGGTAGCACATTAATACAATATGCTACCCATAAGATTTTGCTACCAGTGTAAGAGACATTCTACCAGAAACGTACATTTTCACTTATAAAAAAATATGACAGGGCCTGACCTTTTAGCTTGTCGTCCTCAAAAAATCATACAAAACAAGCATAAAATCATACAATTCAATGTAGAACGCTTCCTTGATGACTCCATCAAATGATGTCACTTCCGAGATAACAGTTTTTAGCATAAAAAAACTAATAAAGCTGTAGGTTCAATTGAACTGAGGACAAGGACAATGACAGGGTTTGTACATTTGTAAAGTGTTTTTAATAAAGAACAAAAATCTGAGAATCAAATGAATGACATATTCCTTTACAACTTACAGAAATCAACCATCAGGCCATTTTAGAAATTTTTGGGATGAAATACTTTTTATTCACTGTATTTAAGTTTTTATTTTGGGGACAGATAATGTATGTTTCTGGTAGAATGTCCCATAAATTTTAATGTGGAGTAGTGTGATATGTAATATTGCTGTAATATTGCCCTAACCTACCTAACCCTAACCTCAGAACCATTCAAATACAGTGTTGGTAGCATAATCTGGTGGTTAGGATGGCTAAAATGTCAGGACTCAGGACATAGGAACAATGTCACAAGTTGTACTTGAACGGTATGTGTGAATATAAAATCAACTTTACCTCAATTTAGTTCACCCAGAAATTAAAAAAATCTGTTATTATTTACTCACCCTCACAGCGTTTCAATCCTCTGAGACGTTTGTCCATCATCGGAACACAATTAAAGGTATTTTAGAAGAAATCCGAGAGCTCCCGCATCCTCCATAGACATCAAGGCTTCTGATATGTTAATTGATTATTCGGTTATTGTTCAAATCAGTATAGTTTTGGGAAATATGGTGGAATAAGCTTAATTGTCAATTAGTAAATGTTTCTCTTTGTGATGCTGATTTGATTTACTGTATGTTGTTTAAACCCACTCTTCTGAAAAGAACTGCATGCTGGTACTAAGGTATGTTTTGATACTGGTTTATGTTGCTGGTTCTCCAGCGTAAACCAGCATCAAAACATACCTTTCCGGCATATGCAGTTTTTTTCAGCAGCTAAACAAAAAGACTTTCCTTTAAATGTCTTTGATGAATCTCAATGAAGATATTAAGCATTTATGATATTATTATACACTCTTTATATTCTTAAACTATATATATTCTTATTCTTTTTTTACATGCACACGACGAATATCTGTTTTGAAGTCGATCATCAACCAAGTGTTGCTTTTACTGCCACCTAGTGGAGTTTGTAATGAAAGGCATTTATAAACGTGGTCAAGGTTTGTGTGATGGACCAGCGGCCAAAGATTAATGACATCAATCCAGAAAGGCTTAGACATAAATAACTACTGGACAGCCATAAATGTCAACTAATTTATTACCAACTAGTCATTGGTCATCCATCCATCCATCCATCCAGAATTACCAGGAGGTCAATACTACTGTCTCTCCTGCTGGCATTCTGTACGCTTCAACCTTCATTTTTAAGACATCTTCACAGCCGAACTAACATCGAATGTGTTTTTAGCCACATGATGAAATCTGAAATTTAGCACACCTTCAATTTGTAAGTGTTGTTAAAAAAAAGTCATTGTTTTGATAGTGCCTTAAGCCTAAATTCATTCATTCATTTTCCTTCTGCTTATTCCCTTTATTAATCAGGGGTCGCCACAGCGGAATGAACCGCCAACTTATCCAGCATATGTTTTACACAGCAGATGTACTTCCAGCTGCAACCCAGTACTGGGAAACAGCCATACACACTCATTCACACACATACACTACGGACAATTTAGTTTATTCAATTCACCTACACAGCATGTCTTTGGACTGTGGGGGAAACCGGAGCACCCGGAGGAAACCCACGCCAACACGGGGAGAACATGCAAACTCCACACAGAATTATTATTATTATTATTATTATTATTATTATTATTATTATTATTATCCTTAAGCTTAAATTATTCCGAATTATTTGATGAATATGTACAAACAATAGACTGAAAATCTATCATTGCTTTAATAGAGACCATATACAGACATTTTAACACTGTATAATCTAATTTACAACTCCTTGATGTAGGGTTATTCTATTGAAAAATAAGGTTTTACTGCCACATTATTCACAATATTGAATACACAAAATGCTTAAATTGAAGTGCTTTTGATTTTAATTGGTTTCGAAAGATTTATGTTTAAGTAAGCTTACAAAAGTTTGTTTGCAAAATGTAACTTTTCTGTTACTACGTTTCTAAATCCTTCCAAACTTATGTTGAGTCAAGCATCTCCGCATACATTTGTTTACTATCGCTAACCTCAATGGCAGGCCTTCCTCTCTGAAGCCCCGCCTTCCAAGGCACGTCAGCCAATCTGATATCAGCACACCTGACTGTGTGACGTGATTGACAGGCAGGGAATGTTTCTGATTGGCTATTACCAGACTGACTACTTGTGTCGTTTAATTGGAGACGAGTGATCTTTCTTAAAACAGCAAGTTTAGTGCTGGAGTCAATAATAATACGTGTGTTTTATATGTAGTGTTTAAAAAAGCGCATTTAAGACAGTTTTAAGGTTATCAAGTAATAATTACGTTCACTCATTTAAATCTGGTTTAAGACGTGAAGCGCAGCAGGTGTGTTAAGCTTTCTCTACATCTTGTATGGTGTCAGTTTAGCCAACTGGTCAGTCAAAATAAAGATTTGTTTTTGTCATTTACGGGAATGTGTGGTTAGCAATTAGCCTGATAGCTCAACATGCTGTGAAACTATGACCTTTATAACTTAAAAGACTGTAGTATTTTGAGGAATACAGCACACCAGTCATGTGGATTAGTTTTTTATTGCACTTTTTGGAGTTTTACAGTCTTCATCTTCCAATTCCTCATAGATTTTTGTTGTGCCTTGTGGAGAAAAGAACAAAATGAGGGTGAGTAAATCAGTATAATCAGTATAATTCATGTTAAAAGTTTGCACTGGTTTATTTAAATATTTAGTTTTGTGTTGATGTCTGCTTGTGGTAACATGATTGTGACATTTTGAGTAAATATTGTGAAAAGTAAATGAAGGAAACCTGCAGATGTTTAAGAGCTATTTCTAAACATTTACACACACTGAAATATATTCCTTCTTTTTATCACATGTAATCTACTTGCAATTGCTCATTTGATTCACTTTCACTCACACAGTTGATTGAAATTGATCATTTGTAATCTATTTTCTTAATTCTGAGTATGTCAATGTCAAGGTTATTTGTATAGCACATCTTAACACAACACAAGTTGACCAGAGTGCTTTACATCAATAAAACATCAGAAACAGAAATATTTCTAAACAAAAAAGAAATAAAACACATAAAAAATTTATAAAAAGTTTAAAACGTGATACACAACGGTTCATCAGTGACCATATGCCAGTTCAAAAAGGTAGGTCTTTAACCTAGATTTAAAAACAAATAATGATGGGGCAAATCTAATGTTGGAGGGTAATGCATTCCACAACCTGGGCGCAGCTACTGAGAATGCACGGTCACCCCTGCTTTTCAGCTTTGATTTGGAAACATGCAGCAATCTCTGGTTAGATGACCGGAGCGACACACCTGGACGATACTCTACTAGCAACTCCGAAAGATAAGAAGGGGCCCAACCATTTAATGATTTAATGATGAGTATGTGTACATGTTTAAAGTAGCACCACATTGAGCAACACCATTACATTTCAGCTAGTAGCTTTAAAATATTCAACGAAACAGTGAGTGACAAGGGAAAAAATCTTATCAAACTTGTATTTGTACATTTATGTTTTCAGAAAGAGATAGCCTATGTCAGGGGTGCCCAATCTTTTTCTTATGAAGGGCCAAAAACTTGATTGAGTCTAATGGGCCGAAGGTAAATATAGCTGCCATGAGTGATTTCCTGATTTATTTAATAATATTTAAAAATAACTAGAAAACATTGCTTTTTATGAACTAATACAGTATATATTTTTTATTACATCTTATAATGTACTTATTAAAGTAATGACAAAAACAAGAACAGAATGGAGTTACAATAGTTTTTGCCTTGATTTGCTTGCTGATGTCTTCTGCATAGTCCTGTATTTGTCGAGTGACACTATTTCCAATTAAAAACTGAGATTCGTTTATAACATTTAATTGAAACATGGCAGCGCAGTGGCACAGTGGGTAGCGCTGTCACCTCACAGCAAGCAGATCGCTGGTTCGAGCCTCGACTGGGTCAGTTGGCATTTCTGTGTGGAGTTTGCATGTTCTCCCCGTGTTGGCGTGGGTTTCCTCCGGGTGCTCCGGTTTCCACCACAAGTCCAAAGACATGCGCTGTAGGTGAATTGGGTAAGCTAAATTGTCCGTAGTGTGTATGTGTATGAGTGTGTATGGATGTTTCCCAGTGATGGGTTGTGGCTGCAAGGGCATCCGCTGTGTAAAACATATGCTGGATAAGTTGGCGGTTCATTCCGCTGTGGCGATGCCAGATTTATAAAGGGACTAAGCCGAAAAGAAAATGAATGAATGAATGAATTTCAGTTGTTGTTTTTTTGTAGCTCTGCAATAAAACAAACAAAAAAATTTTAAGTCAAATTAGGATAAGACAATGTTAAAGGCATTCACCCCAACCCTCTCCATCATTCTCACTCTCTTCTCAGATGGGATGCTGGGCCAAATCAAAGGTTACAATGGGCCAACTTTGGGCATCTCTGGACTATATAATTAGCCATATACAGTATTCAACATTTGATAACTTTTCATCAAAGTTGTCCTTAAACTATTGGACAACACATATTCTTGTCTTAGTTAACATTTTGATAAACCTTTTTGATTCACTTCAAATGTTGACTACTGTATGGTCAAAGACAAAACATCCCTTTTTGGTGTCTGCATTAAAATTAAATTGACAAAAGTGAACTTATATACATGTAAAGCATATAAAACGCAAATAAAGTGTTTAATGTAATGTTGCTAATTCTGATGTGAACTCAATTTAATTCAGTATTACTTTTTGCTCCATGTATCTTAGATCAGTTTTGAGTCTCCTGCTGTTCTTCAGTGCTCCAGCAGATGGCGGTCTGTGTACAGATTTTTTTTAGCTGGCATTTTATAATCTGTATTTTGATAAGAAATAGCCGCTCATGTGATTCCTCGCTCGGTCCGTGAGCTTAAAAGACAAGATAATAAAAACCCAAATCCTAAAACAACACCGTCCGTGTTCAGAATTCAACATTACGAGGACTCAATTAATTCCAGAATAAATGCCTCCAATTTAAATATTCCCCGTCTGTGAATCGTATTTTGCGTTCTCATATTTCGGTTCCTTGGATTCAGATTAGTTTTTTCTTATTTTTTAATAATTATTATTATTTACATTTCTGGAGGTTGGATAAATTAAACTAAATTTATTACCAAACGTGTAGTTATTTGCCTACAACGCAATACATTTAGACATGTCTGCCTAAAATTAACACAATGCCTTTATTTTATTCTTCTGTCTTTTTTTGTTTTTCGTTTGGCCTTTTATTTATTTGATTTATTTCTTAAGTAATTAATTAATTTAATCTCGAATTTGCTTCTCAAATTGCAAATTTATTTGTTTTCTTTTCGATATCATTTTGAGCATGCGTGTCTTTTTAGGCGTTATAGGACCACACGTAGGCTAAAAATATTTAACAATAAACAACTAGGCCTAATATGCTTTTAAATATGCTTCACGAAAACATTTAACCAATATTAAAACTGTGCATGACATTTATGTGTAACAATAAATTGTGCATGATTTTATGCATAACGTTGACATGTTATATGCTGTATAAAATGAAGGCAAAAATATAGCTGATGCAATGGGACAGATTTGTGTGTGTGCGTGCGTGTGCGTGTGTGTGTGTGTGCGTGTGTGTGTGAGATGGGCAGATAAACACACTGGGCTGCACTGGGCTTTTGTCCCGAGGTCATGCACTTGACCTTCCGTCTGAACCGGAGAACAGCTGCTGCATCACGGGCTCTTCAGCGTCTGCGCGAGAAATCACGACCATTTACACAAATCACTGACCACAGCCTCTCACATGGCTAAAGTTCACACACTGTACACTTCATTACAAACTCGTTCAGATTAAATCGAATGACACAGACACACTTCAATATATTTATGTGAATCATTAGCCTCGTTGTTTTAAGGCTCCGTTTGATTATCAAATATTGGCAGATTTATTTGAATTGAGATTGTCTTTATTTAGTTGAAGCGAAATTATTTTCTAATGATTATTTTATAACGAATTATTCGAATTAGAAATATAATTACAGTATTAGTCCTATTGCGAGGACGCGGTGGACACATCTGAGACGATGAAAGTGTGAATTAATAAAATCATTCTTCAGTTTAACTTGATTTGTCTGCATAGAGACGAATAATTAAAATGCATTCATTTAATCTGAATGGACACTGGCAAATTGTATTTTATTAAGGAGGATATGATGGTAAAAATAGTTTAAAATCAAGCTACTAAAATATTGTTCAGCCTTTTTTCCAGAACTGGGTTTCCGACATGATCTCTGTTATTCTGGAGAGACTCCGATTTTTAAGGACTAGCTCCATAATAACAATTTTGGCTACTTGCTGCCAATTTCTTGATTTATTTGACAGATATTAAACTCAAAAGCAATCTAATGACACCTCTGAGGTTTAAGTTTTATACCTTTTCTAGTTTTGATTGTATGTTTTGTGACTAAGATGTTTTTTCCCCTTTATATCGTCCTTTGTATGTCTACAGTACGAGCCAATGTTTGTTCTTTCTTGTTTTGTGTAGGATAAGCTATATCTTATATATAATGATAATTTAATATGATAATATATAATAGCTTATATATAGGCTAATGATAACT
>CAIGQV010018227.1:5996183-6048124 GCA_903798115.1 Danio jaintianensis
GTGTGTGTGTGTGTGTGTGTGTGTGTGTGTGTGTGTGTGTGTGTGTGCACGCAGAACGAGGGTGATCTGTGATTCTGCCTCACCTCTGCGTTACTATCAACTCTCACCAGAATTCACTGCAAATATTGAACTATATTACACCGGCTGCTGTAGTCTGGGCAGAATGTGAGGTGTGTGTGTGTGCTGTTTGCCGTGGCCGTTGAATATATAGAATGAAGCTATAGTTTATAAAAGGTGCATAAACCGCAGTCATGCAAAGGTCAGTGGGATTGTTGAACACCTTTGCTTGGAAATGAAGTGGGAATGGAGACGGACAGCGCCTGTAGTGAGCAGCTGTGATTTCGCCAAGTGTTTTGAAATATGGTGAAATGTATTTCTGTAGGGGTCGGTGTTTGATTAGCATCTTTCTTACATTTATGGAAGAAAGATGGCATTTAATGAAAGAAACGAGGAAAACAGCTCTGCAGGACAATTTGGTGCCTTTACACACATGCTTAAACGGTAAAAACATGAGTGTTGTCACAGTAGTATTTGTGGTTTCAGTAGTAATTTTATTTAATAGACACAATATATATATATATATATATATATATATGTATGTGTATAAATAGTATATATTGTACACCTCACAGATCTCTCTTTTCAATTTATATTTTCTATAAGATGCTTTACTAAAATATATTTGTGTATATATATTAGATTAGTCAGTACCAAAGCCAAAACTGGAACTAATCTTAACAAAAAAAACCGTAAGATCACAGTCCAAAAATGAGTAAACCCAAATTAATATGTGGGGGGAAATATTAAATAAAATTTTAATAAACAGGAAAAATGAAGAGAAACTAAAAAATATATAAAATGTAGTTGAAAATGTTGTATTTTTTTTCCTATAATTTGAATTAAAGTGTGTTATCTTTCTATTCCTAAAGATGTTAGATGACCAAGTTTTTATTTTAATGGGTATAAATGTTAAAACCCCCAATGTTTTGTTTAAATGCACCAAAAATTATTGTCTATTTTCTCTGAGAAATGGATAATAATATTAAATATTTATCAAAATGGGGAGTATATATATATATATATATATCCTATTCTATTCTAATAAAATATACAATAAAGGAAAGCCTATTTATTCAATTTTCAGATATAAATCTAGCATAAATCTCAATTTTCAAAAAAAAAAATAATAAATTACACTTATGTCATCCAGGGTCACATATAAAAGATTAAGTAATCATTCATTTATTCATTTTCTTTTCTTTTCTTTACAATATACAGATGATATAACAATAGATACAGATGATTTAAGCCAAATAAATGTGTCCTGCAAAGTAAAAGCATTATTAAAATATTCATTCATTCATTCATTTTCCTTCGGCTTAGTCCGTTTATTCATCAGGGGTCGCCACAGCAGAATGAACCGCCAACTTATCAAGCATATGTTTTACACAGCGGATGCCCTTCCAGCTGCAACCCATCACTGGGAAACATCCATTCACACACATACACTACGGACAATTTAGCCTACCCAATTCACCTATACCACATGTTTTTGGACTTGTGGGGGAAACCGGAGCACCCGGAGGAAGATTAAGTAATCAGTTATTATAATTTTATTTATTTATTTAATATTATATATATATATATATATGTATATTTTGTATTGTATAGATGTGAAAATACAAAATATGCCGCATTTACTTAAAGGAAGACGTAATGAATTACTTTCGTTCTTAGCAAACACACAATTCAGCCCTCTTTTCCAATCCAACCATTCATTCGATTTCTGATAGATAAACTAATGTCATTTGTCAACTACCCCTTTTTCAGTACATAATTATCCTCCAACAGAATGTACTCTCTTGTCAGTTTTGTGAGGTTGAATAAATCATTTAATAACACCAATAATTAAAAACAACCTACCAGTACCACTGCTTTTCCAGTTAATCAATGCCATTTTTTTGTTTTGCATGTACGATTATGGATTTTGGATTATGATCTAGCAGTTAAAAGGTGTTAATCTTGCACAAATGTTTTCTTACGGTTCCCATTTCACACATACTTGGGTAATGAGTGCAGAATGTTTACATGAATAATCCTTACAGAAATGTGCATCAGAGCTGTATGTGTGTAACAAGTGCTGCAGTTTGACTGTGGCAGAGCAGTGTGTGCAAGCATTTCCCATGCCTTGTCAGAGGCATAAGATCAAGTCAAATGAATAAGAACTCTTTCAGTGTTGCATTGATTTCATAATCCCGCCGGATCTTGCTGCAGTTTAGATCAATACGTTTACATCACACTCAGACTTTCGCACTAGAAACTGAAGCATGTGTGACTTACTGTAAGCACGCTGACAGAATGCATCACAGTTAGGGTTTCACGATACTGGGAAAATATGCAGTATTGTTGCTGAGTATTTGCTATATTTCTATAACATTGCCCTAGAAAAAATGCTATTTTTATTAGCTATGTTTTTAAATAATTTATTTATTTGATGATATTAAAATAAACAGATCTAATCAATTCTAATTCAGACTAAAAAACGGTCATTTAGTCTTCAAAACACTATGAATGAGTGTAAACCTAAGCAGATATTCTGACTCTGATTGGCTGTTGTCATTTTCCTCTCTTCTCTTGACTCCCGCCGTTAGTATTTATTTTCAGCTCTTGGTTTGGGCCTCTCCAGCCAATAGCAGAACAACATTTACTGGGGAGGTGGGGATTGAGATTGTAAGGCCCCATCTGATTGGTCAAATATAGATAAACAACCAGTGCATAAAATAAATGTAATTTAAATTGTAATTGTATATGATATAATAGATCGCAATATATTGTGCATCCCTAGTTGCGATAATGATAGTTCTTAACATCTAACTAACATGCAAAATGCTATTTTACCAGCATTTATAAGCATATTATTTATTTATCTCACAATCTGGCTAAAATAAACAGGTAATAGATAAAACTATGTCAAGGTACAAACATTTACACTTTAAAACACCACGAATGACTGAAAACCTCTGCAGATATTCTGATTCTTACTGACTGTTGTCTTCTCCTGTCATTAGTATTTATTTACAGCTGTAGCTTCACCTACTGGAGAGGTGCGGATGAAGATAGTAAGGCCTCATCTGATTGGACAGATTTGGATAAACAACCTAAGCATGTAGCTTAGCACTTAAAATGAATTTAATTTATTGCACTTCTCTGCTATTATGGATATTGCATGTACTATTATCGCGATAACGATAATATTCTGATATATTGTGCAGCCCTAGTTGAGATAATGATAATTCTTACCATCTAACTAATGTGCAGAATGCTATTTTATTAGCATATTATTTATGTAACTTACAATCATGCTAAAATAAACAAGTAATAGATATTCACTAACTTGCTAAATGCTATTTTATTAGCATTTATTAGCATATTATTTATACTATTATTATTATTATTATTATTATTATTAGCATATTATTTGGAGGTTGTAAAGCCCCATCTGAATGGTCAAATTTAGATAAACAACCAATGCATAAAATAAATGTAATTTAAAATGTAATTACGTATACTATTATCGCAATACTGGTAATTTTGCAATATATCGTGCAGCCCTAGTTGCGATAACGATATTTCTTACGACCTAACTAACGTGCAAAATGCTATTTTATTAGCATATTATTTATTTATCATACAAAATGTCAAGGTACAAACATTTACACTTTAAAACACCACGAATGACTGAAAACCAAAGCAGATATTCAGATTCTTATTGACTGTTGTCATTTTCTCCTGTCATTAGTATTTATTTACAGCTTCACCTACTGGAGATGTGGGGATGAAGATAGTAAGACCTCATCTGATTGGTCAGATTTGGATAAACAACCTATGCATGTAGCTTAGCACTTAAAATTAACTTAATTTATTGCACTTCTCTGCGATATGGATATTGCATATACTGTTATCGCGATAATTTTCCGATATATTGTGCAGCCCTAATCACTGTGCATGTGTCAAACATATTTTCCTGCGTGCTGGAAACTGATACATTTTTGTGTTTTAAAGCTAATTTCAAAGAGGCAGCTGTCACAACACTACCATATCCCTGTCATAACATCAGCATTACCTTTTGACCTTTGACCCCTCATTTTAGCTCTGTCACTTCCTTTTTGCATGTCATACAGGAAGCTCATCAGCATTTTACTTCCTGCGAATGTATTTTGTTCTGACTGACTAAACTAAAGCAAACCTCGCTTTTCTAAATTATATAAGTCATGCATTTCCCCCAGCGCTCTCTTTCGTCCACTCTTTCTTTTGCTCCGTCTTTTGAAGTTTGGCTCCTGAATGGACTAGTGTCTCTAATGGAAATGGGGCATTAAATCAAAGATCAAAGACAAGCACACAGCAGAGAGGACAGCTGTCTAAATACAGTGGGAGAAAATGTGTATGTTTGCGTGACTGTGAAGAGGGAATGGGAGAGGCTGCATGGTTAGCAGGTTTAACTTTGGTTTGATACTGTCATTATACTGTTCAGCCCTGGCAACAGTTTTCATTTTTGTGTGCTCGTGCATTCATGCATGTAGCAAGAGCTTAAAAGGAGAAAAATCAGGCAACGTTGGACACACTTAAGCATTTCAGGTGTTTTTAAGGATAACTCGGCTACTCTGAAGTTTGTGGCTTGTTGTGTTGTGGAGTCATATCTGTGCAATAATATGTTTGATACTGAGGCGATGTTAGATTAGCGTTAGAACAGGAAGCCGAGTCCCTGAATCAGCAATCTGTGCTGTGAATGTGAAATCACTCCTTCCAACAAAACAGTGGGGCTTCCCACATAATATCGCCTTTTTTGCCGGGTTAAGCTCTCTCTTTGAGTGGTCAGAAAATGTTGATAGTCAGTCTAAGTAGATTAAACTAAGTTAAAGCTGTTAAAGATATGTCCTGAAAGATATGTTTCACATATTTGGAGATTTAAATATTAGGAATTGCTTGCAACATATTGGTCAGTTTTTATGTTAGAAAATAATTTAGAAAAAAGTTCAAGTTCAAATGTCAAATAGGGGCTGCATGATATTGAAAAAACTGACATTGCGATATTTTATTTTTCTACGATATATATATTGCGATATTCAATATATATAATTTCACCAAATGAAATAAATAGTCTGTTTGGAAAGAATTGATAAATTTCGATACATTGGGATGATTTTGTAAGGGAGTGCATCTACATAAAATATAGGCATGTACTGGTATAAGATTCTAATGGTATGATAACCTTGGATAAAAATATCACGGGTTCACGGTATTGTGATTACTGCTCTAAAATATATTCTTTTTTAAATGTCTGGGTAAAAAACAAGAGCTTTTTTCCGCTTTGAACACAATGGCTGTGTCCCAAATCACATACTTCCATACTATATAGTATGCTTAAAACATGCGAGTATGCGAGCTGAGTATGTTCAAATTCATAGAATTTGAAAAACAGTATGCAAGAAGTACCCGGATGACCTACTACTTCCGGCGAGATTCTGAAGTGTGCATCCAATGGAAGCTGCGCTATTCCATCAGAATTCATGAATGGGAATGAAGCGGGTATGTCACGTGATGATGACAAAATGGCATCCATAGTACGTCTGAGCTCATTCATACTACTCACATTCATACTGTGTAGAATGTACTTTTCTATCGATCGAGTAGTAAATTCAAATGCAGTGCCTACTGAGTAGTAGGCGATTTCGGACGCAGCCAATATATTTTATTTTGAAAAACATAATAATAATTCATAAGAATCGTTGACTTCTGCTGTCTTTATTAGATTCAAAAACACAGATTTCTTTACAATTTAAAACAGCATCTTTGGATATCTTTTCTGCTGGAAATACTGTTGTCCTAAAAAAACTAAAAAAACAATCTTACATATACCGTAAGAACAGTATAACAGAAAATGTTGGCGTTTTTAAAACCTTGACTTTTACAAACCGCGGTATACCTTGAAAACGGTTATCGTCCCATGCCTAATAAAATATAATAAACCAATCACAAACATTGAGAAATACAGTAGAGCAACAGTACTGAAAAAAATTAAATACACAGTGCTTTATGATTTTCTGGAAGTCTAGCAATATTTAGATATACACAAATTTAATGTAAAATAGTCTTCATCATATATATACATCCGATTAATCTTCCTTAAAGTTAGAAATGTAATTTTCTATGCCCGAATACTTTTAAACTGAATTAAATGATAAAAACACACATAAATAATAAATGTTTTGGTAACTTTATGGTTAAACGTTGCAAAAAAACTCATGAGTGTTTTTAAAAGTGTTTTTCAAATTCTGGTCAATAATAATACATTGCGATATCAATGCTGAAACGATATATTGTGCAGCCCTAATGTCAATTTTTAATGAAGGTAAATGATTTTCCTTGTATGTATAGTTTTTATTTATTTAGTTATTTGTATTATATTGTTACCAGCATTACTGTAAGGGTTAATATTGGGGTTAGTGCTATTTTGTGTAAATCTCATTCAACCTCTTGGTCTTAATCCACATACACGCTTACATAGAGTAATTGGTTTAAGATGTGTCTTGATTCCAGCTGTGTGCCCCCTATCAGGTATCCCAGAGAGATGGGTAATTAACCTAGCAGCTAATGATATACTTCACTAATTACACCACACACACATGCACACACGGAGCAAATAAGACTGGATATTCATCGATCTGTACAGGAAGTCTAGTTTGTGTCAGCATGGCGGTCTGTTTATGAATATGCATCTCCGGCGCTCTATAGGCATTTGTGTTCATTTATATAAGTGGACTCCTACATAGAAGAGCTGGTTATCATTCTTGAAACATTGCATTTGGCTATTTAAGCCTGTTGTTTTCTGTCAGATTTAAGCTTAAATCAGTGAACACATCCTTTAGCCTTGTGTGCTAGCATCCTGCTCTTGCTTCCAGTAAGATGCTTAGCATTCATGCTATTGATTTTCCCATTAGCACTTTAGCCCCCTCCAGTAGAGAGGATCAGAGAGAGCTCAATATAACAGCTTGAATCTGAGTTCAAGAATCTGCACTCTTCAACCTAGAAACAGAGCAATTAGCCCCCCAACTGCAATCCACACACCCTAAACTTGCTTTAGACTCTTTCTGCGCATATACATATTGTTTTTAGAGTTTTTGGATGGCTTAACTGTAGATAAATCTAGTAATAACTGTAAGTACATTTTAATTATTTAACTATAGCCCACGGTGTAACCACAAGGCAAGCTTAAGTGGCAACATCATTTATTTGCATTTGTAAAATGTGTACTGTAGGTACAATAAAAATGCCTATCCAGATGTTAACCTGCTTCTACTTGGCATTAATGCAAATTGCAATTATTATAGACAGCTAATATAAGGTGAACCCTGTTGTGAAAGGCTGCTTTAATATAATTCAATTTAATTCACTTCAGCTGCTTTACTGATCAAGGCCTGTGGGGGCCGAGTCTCTGGAGAAACCTGGGACTAGAGTCAATAGGGAACTTATTCCGGAGGCTCTGTCATGGGGCAATCCCCCGTAGACATGGCCCTATGTTCTGCTCAGTTGCCTAAAGGGAAATATAATGCAGATGGAGGGGGATGGGGGAGGCCGAGACAGACAGAGACATTTAATTGAGCAGATCTTGGTGATTCCTGGAATTGTCTCTCATGTAATATTCAGCTCTCAGTGATACAGCTTGGCAAAGAGCTATTGATCACAGTCTAGACCTCTCTCTGCCATCCTTCACCGTTGTTTCTCTATGAATAGAGGCACACGAGTTTGTCAGGTTGCTTAATTTTATAATGTTGCTGTTAATATGTATGGTGCAAAGTTATTTAGAAATTTGTAAAGTTTGTTCAAGTGGTTTGGATTGAAAATTTCACCTATTTTCTCTCTATTTCATTCTTTTTCTAGGCCAGGGTGGGATGAATGTGCTCAGTAGCTCAGAGGATGGAGTGTTGTGACTCTGTCTCCAACAATGGAGCCTCTGGCCCCCACACACAACAGCCTCCTGGGCTCTGCAGACCACTGGCCCCCAGTCCACTCCTACTGGCCAGAGATCAAGCCATTCATCAGAGCACAGCAACGCTATCCAAGCAGGGTGGACTAGCAGGGGTGGCTGAGGTGGAGGGATTTGCAGGGAGGTATGAAGAAAAATTAAGGAAAAAACAGGTCAATGAATGTTTAACCAGAGAAATGTTAAAAGATGCAGTGGGGAGGGAGAAGGCTGATGAAGAGGAAGAAGATGAGGATGTGGAGAGGCCTATTGGAGAGATATTGTACCAGCCTGATGGGTCCGCCTATGTGATGGAGAGTAAACTTACAAGTGGCGCACCCTCCTCCTCATTAGGTGCTCCTTCCTCCATTGTAAGAACCTGTTTCATTTCCTTGTCTCAAAGCCCTACTCCACAGATTTTTCGTGTCTTCCAATTGCATAACCTTGGTGACAGTGATAGTCTAGCTCTGATGACTCGCCAATCCAAAGATAGTCCTACTGACATGGCTGGATCATCAGAGACAGGGGTGATGTGGTCCGGTCTAACCAAACCCATCCTGATGTGCTTTCTGTGTCGGCTGTCTTTTGGCCGTTCACACTCATTTAGGGCTCATGCTTCTGTACAACACAACATCACCTTCAGTGATAAGGAACAACATCTGCTCTCGTTTAAGCACGCCTCTGCCATTTTACAGCCTGCCGGCCCAGGCAACCTCCCACTCCTCTGTTTCCTAGAACCAAAAAGGAATTGTGAGTCTGTGGTACCACTTAACCTGGCATCTTCAACCTCTGTGAATAGCACGGAGGACACAGCAAGACGGAAAGAGAACACAGAGCCTCTGACCTCTAAGCCAGGACTCCCTCTCCTGCCCTCTCCACCCAGAACCTCCCCTGCTACCTCAGTACCAAGCCCTGCCAAAGACCCTTCAACCCTGGGAAGAGAGGGCACTCAAAGAGGCAAGGAGGATGAGATAAGGAAGGATGGAGAAAGTAGTAAGGAAGGAGAGAGGAGATTGTGTTTAGAGGTAGGCAGCACTGTAGATTGTAACAGTGCTCACAGTATTAGCAGCAGTAGCGGACAAGAGCACATTACTGAAGCTGCTCTGTCAAACCAAAGCATTTCAAAACCTCCAAACTCTGTAACAATAGCAACCAGCTTTATGAACAACACCAAAACCCTTACAGACTCTGAGTCAGAGTGTGGAACAAGCTTTAACTGCCACGACCCTGCACCTGCTTCCCTTGTTGTGGTAAACCCGTCCACTGTCACTACTACAGAACAACTTGCCAACCAAGAGAGTGCCACAGCAACCAAACCAAATGACCAGTTAGAGAATGGTAGCGCCATAGCAATTGAACCAACTCATTCTGACCTGCCCAATAATCATAGCCATTCCATGTCCCCTACACTCAGTCCTACCTTACTCCAGACTAGTCAGCCTATTCTTGAAGAAGGGCACTTGGACACAGCATCCAGAGGAAGGTTGGTGGTGGCTAGTGATGGAGGCTTCATTACAGCTGGAGATGATGTCCAAGGATCGTCTTACTCTTTTAGTATTCAGGCCTCTTTGGCACACACCAGAAACTCATGCAAGACATTGAAGTGTCCAAAATGCAACTGGCATTACAAGTACCAGCAAACTCTCGAGGCCCATATGAAGGAGAAGCACCCAGAGTCAGAGACTGAACAGTGCCCATACTGCAGCAGTGGGCAGAGTCACCCACGCCTAGCAAGGGGTGAGACTTATTCTTGTGGATACAAGCCGTTTCGCTGCCAGGTCTGCCAATATTCCACCACTACTAAGGGCAACTTGAGCATCCACATGCAGTCTGACAAACACCTCAACAACATGCAGAGCCTGCAGTCACAGCCACAGTCCCATGCACACAGCCCAGCACCCCAGCCCAATCCTTTAACTCATTCCCATCCTACTCTTACTCACCCCACTCGAGCCAACTCCCCATCTC
Organism: Danio jaintianensis; assembly: GCA_903798115.1. Classification (NCBI taxonomy): domain Eukaryota; kingdom Metazoa; phylum Chordata; class Actinopteri; order Cypriniformes; family Danionidae; genus Danio; species Danio jaintianensis. Next base: position 6,006,172 of record CAIGQV010018227.1, read on the forward strand.
CATCTAAGCTCCGGGGACGTGCTTCGTGGCGGTGTGAAGTCTGTGACTATGAAACCAATGTGGCACGCAACCTCCGAATCCACATGACCAGTGAAAAGCACACACACAATGTGCTTTTACTGCAGCAGAACCTAGCACACATGCAACGTCAACGAAAGCACAATGCCTCCGAGCTTTTCCGCCACTGCCAACCTCAATCCCAACTCCCCGACACCATTACTTCTATGTCTTGCCATGAAACGTCTTCACAGAAACTCTTTGAATGCATACTATGTGGCCGCTTTTCCTGTGACACCCTGGAGGAACTTAGTCAACACCTGACCATGCAGCGGTCATTACCCAGTTCCTATTGGAGGAGTACAACCGGAGACACCCATCACTGTCGACTTTGTCATTACGCCACGCCATTGCGAGCTAATTTCCAACTGCACTGCCAGACAGACAAACATGTTCAGCGTTACCAGCTAGCTGCACATCTTCGAGAGGCCAGCAGTCAGCATGGAAACATCGAGGAGGAGGAAGAAGAGTGGCGCCTTAGGTGTGTTGCTGCCGGAAGCCAGGTGCAGCTCAGGTGCAATGCTTGTGACTACAAGGCTAGCAGTTTGGAGAAGCTGAAGTTACATACTATGAACACCAGACATGAGACCAGCCTGAGACTATACAAGGTAAATCTTACAAAACCATAAACTCAATGTACACAAAGTCTGGCGCCTAGTATTCCTGTCAGTAAAATCCACAAAAGCCCAAGATGCCCTGACTGACGCCATTATTCCCAAGGCCTGTAAGGCCTCTTTGGTAATTGAGATGGATTGTATGTTATTTTTTCCCTCCTGCTAATGTGGTCCATTAACTCAGCACATCTCTAATCAGTTTAGAGTTCTGTAAAACAAGTGGACTGGTTTTTCTCACTGCGGTTGTGAGTATGTGTTTTTTGTCTCTGGGTGTGTTTTGTCAGATTAATTTACTTTAAATCTGTCCGCTCAGCTTTCACCAGACCACGGACAGATGGAGAGATTTAGTGTTTATTTTAGCAAACCATGATAAGTAACATCTACATAGTTGTTTTTACAGGGTTGTATTGATCCTGCATTGATCTATATTGTGCTGTCCACATTAGAGGAAGCCACATATTGATCATTTATGACTATATGGTCAATATAGGGCTTCCGCTAAACTACTTAAGTATGTTATTTACTGGTGTTGAAATGTAAGCTGGATGAGTGTTTTATTCATTTATTTAACTTCTTTTACTTTTTCTATTCTTGCACTCTCACACATGTATTTAAGATTCATGTTTACTCCACTTTCTCCCAGTATTTTCAGCAGCTGGATGGACTGGAGTCTGAAGATGTCTGGCTGCACTGCGTGCTGTGTGATTTCTCCACTCAGAGCAGCCTTTCTTTAGTGCAGCACTCCCATTCATTGAGCCACCAGCGAGGGGAGGGGCTCCTCAGACTACAGCGAATCCAGAAGGGTCTGCAGGATGAGGAGGAGCTTGGTGCCATCTTTACAATCCGAAAAAGCCCTGCTCAAGAAAATGGTATGAGGCACACATGCATGGTCTCTTCATAAACTGCAGATGACTTTGAATGTGTAAAACGGAGGTTTTGCAATGCACCAAATTTGTGTTTTCAGAGCAGTTAAAAGTCAGATTTCAGGAATAAGAGGAATCCAGCATGCTCACGAGCAGAAAACCAGCTTTTGATGCCAGATTAACCTTAGAGAGAACATCAGGGAGGATTCCTTAAAACCCAAATCAAAAGACTAACTGTCCCTTGTGTGTTGTGCCCATGATGCTGAAGGCTCTATAACACACAACAGAACAACAGAGGGGGAGGGGCTGACAGACATACCGAAAAACCGATAGAAAAGAGAAGGGAAGAGGGCAGATATTTACACTGGGGTAATTGAGAAAACCAGGTGGTGGAGGCAATTAGCATTGAGTTCTAACGCAGAATAAGCTCAGCTAATGAGTTGAACAATAGCCGACCTTGGCACCCAGCCTGTTTTTATGTGCATATGCATCTACATATGCATTTGTGAGGAAGAATGAAGAAGAAAAAAGGAAAGAGACTGAGAGTGTGCTTTCTGTACAGAATGGTAGGGATTGATTTTGTTAATTGACTTGCCAATAATCACATTTGTAACATCTTCACTAGCCAGAAAGGGGCTAAACTAGAGGGTTAGCCAGTCAATGCAGCCAATAAAGGCGTAACCCACTAATGAGGCATGAGTTAATTAACATGCTCAAATTAACATTTTAAAGCAAAGGCTTCTGAAAGAGATTCCTAAAGACTGACAGGTGTTTGTTAATGTTTAGTGTTATATTTGTGTTGAGAAATGTTATATATTAAAGGGGTAGTTCACCCAAAACCCATTTACTCACCCAAAATACAATACAATACAATATTTATTCATAAAGCACATTTAAAAACAACCAAAGTTGACCAAAGTGCTGTACATAGGAGTACTAAAGACAGAGAAGAAAGCAGAATATAAAAGAAACATTTAACAAATAAAAGCAATAAAACAGTGATCAAGGAGTATTAAAAGCGAGAGGAAATAGATTGGTCTTTAAAATGGACTTAAACACAGAAATGAAGGGGGAAAGTCTAATGTGAATTGGTAGAGTGTTCCAGAGTTTAGGACCAGCAACCGCAAACGCTTGATCACCTCGTTTTGTAAGGCGTGTTCTAGGCACAGTGGGTAAATTGAGATCATAAGATCTCAATAAATGAGAGGGGGTATACAGACAGAGCAAGTCAGTAAGGTACTGAGGAGCAAGATTATTGACGGCTTTGTAAAATAATAAAATTTTTAAATCAATTCTGTATTTAATGGTTAACCAGTGAAGTGCAGCTGAAATAGGAGTGACCGACTCATACTTTCAGGTGCCAGAAAGTAGTCTAGCAGCCGCATTTTGTACCAGCTGCAGACGAGAGAGAGAGAGAGAACACTGAGAAATACCATAATAGAGAGAGTTACAGTAATCCAGACAAGTTGTTATGAAGGCATGAATCACTGTTTGAAAATTTCTCTGGGGTTTAAAATGGCTTGACTTTAGACAGTTGTCTGAGGTGGTAAAAGCAGGATTTTACGACAGTACTGATCTGTTTGACAAATTTTAAGTTTTCATTAAACATAACACCGAGATTTCTTGCACACTGGGTAATATGTGTGGCCAAAGATCCCACATTGACATTTAACAGAGAATTTTCTTTGTGCCCAAATACAATTACCTCAGTTTTATTTTCGTTTAAATTAAAAAAAATTGCATGAGAGCCAAAGTCTAAGCTCCTCTAAACAAGGCAGGAGTGGTTGTAAGCCATTTACATCTTTTTGTTTTAAAGGAAAATAGATCTTCGTGTCATCTGCATATAGATGGAAGGAAACTTTATATTTATTGAAAATGGAAGCCAGGGGGAGCATATACAGGGTGAACAAAAAAAAAAAGATATTTTGAAAAATGCTGGTAGCTGGGACCCATTGACTTCAATAGTATTTTTTTTCACACTATGAATGTCAATGGGTGCCAGCCATTAGCATTTTTAGAAATATCTTCTGTGTTCAACAGAAGAAAGTCAAATAGCTGTTTAACAAAGGGGCAGTCGTGGCCTGGTGGTTAGAGTGTTGGACTCGTGATCCGAAGGTTGCTGGTTCGATACTCGGTACCAGCGGGAATTGGGGGTGGGGGGAGTGAATGACCAGCACTCTCCACCACCCTCAATACAACGACTGAGGTGAGTCCCTTGAGCAAGGCACCGTTCCCCCCAACTGCTCCCCGGGCGCCGCAGCATGGCTGCCCACTGCTCCGGGTGTGTGTTCACGGTATGTGTGTGTTCACTAACTGTGTGTGTGCACTTGGATGGGTTAAATGCAGAGCACAAATTCCAAGTATGGGACACCATACTTGGCCACACTACACTTCACTTCACTTCACAAGTGAAGGGTGAGTGGCAGAATGTTCATTTTTGGCTGAATTATCCCTTTAATGTTTTGTTCTGTTTTTCTCAGTAACTTTAATTATCATTTATTAATTTAAATTAATAAAAATAACAAAAATAGCTGCACTTCCAATTCATGTTACGTTACCTATAAGGAGATGAGATGAGCAGAAGTGGTGAACAAGTAGGTCCAAAAATAGGTTGGAATCCAGCATGACGTCTACAATCAATGCTAAAGTCAGTGAGTGAGAGTGAGTAGCTATTTTAGTGTGAATTTGAACCTGTAGGAACATCGGATCAGCGCTGCTTCTGACCTGCTGGAGCGCCGCAGCTGAATGGCTGGTTATTGATCTCTTTAGGAACACCAGGGCATTGCCTAATTTATAATCAATACTGGATCAATGCTGCTGAGCATTTGTATATTGATCCCCGCGACGAGGAGGAAGTGCTGATGAAGTGTGTGTTGAGTGTGCGCCTGGAGTGTGTTAGCATGTGTGGGTGCATCTGATCACTTCATTACTGGCCAAAATGACCTCACCACGCTGAACCACGGCCATCTGTTTTGTTCAAGACGTGCATTGAGAATGAAGCGCAGACTGAAGCGGCACTCATACAGAGTGAATTCACATGGTTATTTTAAATGCACTTTTGATAATTAGGATTATTGTATGTAGCAGAGTCTTATGTGAGTCTTAAATTTGGCTTATTATTACATAAAAAATGAACGGTGCATTAAGTAAATCATTCGCCATTGTCACAGTTTGAACGTGCATCACATAAGGATTTCATTGCTTTTGATAATTTAGGTTATTGTAGGTAGAATTGTCTAAAATGGTTAATTTTAGCTTATTTTGCTTTAAAAACATTTTTTTAGAGCTACTAATTTAGAGTAGTGCAATTAAACAGTGGATTAAAAATTTGCGTAAAGTAAATCCGCCATTTTGTCACAATTTTAACATGCTTTTTGCCTTTAATTATATGCATTATTGTATGTAAAAGTGTCTAAAATGGTGAAATTTTTGGCTTATTTTGTTTTAAAAATTAAACAGTACATTAACATTTGCATTAAGTAAATAATTCGCCATTGTCACAGTTTGAACATTCATCACATGGTTTCATTGCCTTTGATAATTTAGGTTATTGTAGATAAGTGTTTAAAATGGTTAAGCTTAACTTATTTAGCTTTTTAAAAAATGTAGAGCTGTAATCGTTGAGAAGTACAATTAAACATTCAATATTTGCATAAAGTAAATCAGCCATTTTGTCACAATTTGAACATGTAACATGCTTTTTTGCCTTTGATAATATACATTATTGTATGTAAAAGTGTCTTAAATGGCAAAATTTGGCTTATGTTGCTTTAAAAATTTAACAATACATTAACTTTGCATAAGCTAAATCATCTTCCATTGTCACAGTTTGAACATGCATCACAATATTATTTTATTGCCATAATTGTATGTAAATGTGTCTAAAATGTTTACATTTGACTTATTTTGCTTTAAAAATTCTTAAAATTAAAAACAATGAGTAGTAAAATTAAAACACACATTAACATTTGCATAAAGTAAATCATCTGCCATTGTCAGTTTGAGCATGCAACACATTATGATTTTTTTCCTTTGATAATTTGTATTATTGTAGGTAAACGTGTCTAAAATGGTTCAATTTAGCTTTATTTTGCTTTCAAAAAATGTATAATTGAAAACAGTTAGTAGTACAATTAAACAGTGCGTTAAATATTTGCATAAAGTAAATCTGCCATTTTGTCACTATTTGAACATGTAACATGCTTTTTGCCTTTGATAATATACATTATTGTATGTAAAAGGGTCTAAAATTGTGAAATTTGGCTTATTTTGCTTTAAAAATTAAACAGTACATTATCTTTGGATAAGGTAAATCATCTGCCATTGTCAGTTTGAACATGCATCACATTATGATTTTATTGCCATTATTATATGTAAAAGTGTCTAAAATGTTTACATTTGATTTATTTAGCTTTAAAGATTCTTAGAATTGAAAAACTGAGTAGTAAAGTGAAAGTAAATCATCTGCCATTGTCACAATTTGAACATGCATCACATTAAGATTTTATTGTCTTTGATAATTTGGATTATTGTATGTAAAAGTGTCTAAAATGGCTACATTTGGCTTATTTGCTATGAAAATTCTTAGAATTGAAAACAGTGAGTAGTAAAATTAAACCGTACATTAACATTTGCATGAAGTAAATCATCTGCCATTGTCACAATTTCAGCATGCAACATTTTTTTTCCTTTCATAATTTGAATTATTGTTGTTAAACGTGTCTAAAATGGTTAAATTTTGCTTTCAAAAAAATAAAACAATGAAAAGAGTTAGTAGTACATTTTAAACTGTGCATTGATATTTGCATAAAGTAAATCAATTCCACAATTTGAACATACAACACACAATGTTTTGCTATTGATAATTAATTGTTTTAAAAAGGATTATAATCAAAAACAGTTAGTAGTAAAATTCAACAGTGCATAACGTAGATTATCTGCCGTTTTGTAACAGTTTGAATGTGCATTTTTCCAATTAATTAAAGTTTTTAATTGCTGTTGGACAGTTTATTTATTAATTGTATTCCTCCAAGCTGTGATTTTTATTTTTTCCCCTGTGAGAGCTGCTCAACAATAGACTCAGGTTTTCGGTCAGGTTTAGTGCGGTGTGTGTGACTGAGAGAATGACTGAGCGAGAGGGCTCAATGGGGCGGTCGTAACTAGAGCGGATTTGACAGTTTCAGGTTATGTGTTCTGTGTTTATGGGTGTGTTGGTTTGATAGGAAATCAATAGCGTGTCTGTCAGGATAATTGGTGTTCAGATGGCCTTTCTCGCTCTCTCTCTCACCCTCTGTCATAATCACCTTCTCAAAGAACCACCAGAAGATACCTCGGCCTGCCTTTGATTGGTCTGTTATGACAAGCCTCATGCATTTCTTTTTTTTGTTTCCACATGCCCCCCGTAATACCCCAACCACCCCCCTTTCCAAAACCCACCCAAATCAACTCTGTTCTTCTTTCCCTTCCCCCAACGTAGCAGAACAATTACTCTGCTAAGAAAGCAGAAAGGCAGAAAGCAAGAGAGAAGAGGATGAGGAGAGGGAGGGTGTTGAATGGGGGGGGATATCTGGTTTAGTGTGTCCCGAGGCTGTGTGTTTTGTACCTACGGAGCTCAGCCGAAGCTTACAGACGCTGCAAAAGAACAACAGTGCATCATTGGGCTTTTTTGAATCGGTGCACGCTCCCTCTTTTTGATTTCAGAGTTTCTTCGCTCATCAGAAAGATTAAAAAAACCTGTCAAAATATTGTCAGCCCACATGTTTTGGATTTGCACAGTCAGGGAAAAAATGTCTATTTTAGGCAAAAAAACAAGTACAACGCACTCAAAGCAAGCACAGTGCTTAGAGCTATTGTATAAAGATAATTTTTAAAGGCTGTCATGGCGGCATTGTTCCCCAATTTGTGCTTTGAAATGGACTCTTTGTGCGAGACCTTCCTGACCTCTTCTGCATTATCTTCCTCCTGTGACTTCTCAAATCCCCACAGGTCAAATGAAGCTCTGCTGACGCCGCTTGCTGATTTTCTTCCCTCATATCTCTCTTTGTATGTTTAACTATAGAGGATCGATATATATTTCACTTCTGCGTGAATCTGTAGGAGACGTGTACATTACTGGCTACTGTTTTGTGTGGTTTTGTCTTTGTGTTTAGTATTTGAGCAGGTTAGTTGAGTCTCTGCGAGCTAGTGTAGACTGACCCCTATAGGCTTGAATGTGGTCCTGCATTCAGCATTATTTTGCAAAGGTACATACATATATTCTGCAGTCAAATAACTGGAGTGCTGATTGCAATATCAATGCAATATCAAATTAAATCACATTCAGTGGCATACATGAAAACTGTGATTTTCTTTTTTTTTCTTTTCAAGGAGATGTGAATGGGATGGACTCTCCCACTGAGGTTTCGGCTAACCAAGAAGACCCAAACAAACATGGAGAATTAATGGGGAAAAATTCAGGTCTTGTATTATAGCTGTTTAAAAAAATATGCAACTGTTTTATTACAAAACAAAAAACAGCATCATAACTGCATGAAGATAATATCAAATTGTTAATTATATTAATCTAATTATTACTTTGTTTGCATTGTTGTTTTTCATGCTGACCAATTGGGAATCATTGTTTCCAAAGTTTCCGTCACTTTAAAAAATTCTTTTTTTTTTTCATATTTTGCTTGTAGAAGGAATTATTGAAACGGAGACAGAGCAAAATGAATCATCTTCAAGTCCTAAACGTCCCTCATCTGGATCCGAGGAGTCAGATGAAGCTTCTCCCAGCAAACAGCCACGAATGCAAGAAGAGGTCTGTTGCAATGTATTTGACACACACACACGCACACACAAAGTGCAATGTTAGGGCTAACTCGTAAAATAAACATGGCAGCAGCAAAATTTTGCAATACTATTATGTACCTAAGATAAACAACATTGTTCTGTAAAATTACTCTTGTGTACATCTGGCAGAAAAAATACAATGGATTGTTCATTCATGCATTCATTTTCCTTCGGCTTAGTCCCTTTATTCATCAGCGTAATAAACCACCAACTTATCCAGCATATGTTTTACACAGCGCCCTTCCAGCTGCAACCCAGTACTGGGAAACACCCATACACACACTCATCCACACACATACACTACTGCCAATTTAGTTTATTCAATTCACCTATAGCTTTGGACTGTGGGGGAAACCGGAGCACCCAGAGGAAACCCACGCCAACACGGGGAGAACTTGCAAACTCCACACACAAATGCCAACTGTCCCAACATTCTTTAAAAAATAAAGCTTCCAAAAGAGGCTTTCACAGCATGCCATAGAAGAAGCATTTTGGGATCCTCAAAGACAATCACTCATCAGTGAAAAGCTCTAAAGAACCATTTTTTTTCTTAATATGAAGAACATTTTTAAAGATCTAAAGAACCCTTTTTTACTGTAGAGAACCTTTCTTTGCAGTGGGTGTTAAAGTTTCTTCATGGAAACATCAATACCAATAAAGAATCTTTATTTTTAAGAGTGCATGAATAGTAATAATTTAATACCATTGCATATCTGATATAATCATCATACTACTTTCACAATAAGAATCAAAACAAGCCTGATAATACATAATTATTGTACCTAAATACAGCAACCACCCCTCATAGATCTCTGTTTTAAATTAATACTTCCTATAGGATGCTTTACAGTAATATATTTGTGGATATACATTAGATTAGTCAATACCAAAGCCAAAACTAGAACTAATCTAACAAAAAGTCCAAAAATCAGTACACCCAAATTAATATGTTGAGTGAAAATATTAAATAGGCACCACGGTGGCTCAGTGGTTAGCACTGTCGCCTCACAGCAAGAAGGTCGCTGGTTCGAGTCCCGGCTGGGTCAGTTGGCATTTCTGTGTGGAGTGTGCATGTTCTCCCCGTGTTGGCGTGGGTTTCCTCAGGGTGCTCCAGTTTCCCCCACAGTCCAAACACATGCGTGAATTGAATAAGCTAAATTGGCCCTAGTTTATGAGTGTGAATGAGTGTGTATGGGTGTTTCCCACTACTTGGTTGCAGCTGGAAGCTAATCCGCTGCGTATAACATATACGGGATAAGTTGCCGGTTCATTCCGCTGTGGCGACACGTGATGAATAAAGAGACTAAGACTAAGGAAAATAAATGAATGAATGAAAATATTAAATACAGTTTTAATAAACAAGAAAAATCAGGAGAAACTATCAACATATCAAATTTAGTTGTTAAAATTGTTATCTATCAATTTCCAATTCTGTTTTTCCATGACCAAGCTCTTATTTCAATGGATATAGCTGTTTAATTAAACAGTTTTGTTTAAATGCACCATAACATATTGTTTATGTTCACTGAGAAATTAACACAAATATTCATTTTCAAAAGGGGGTGTCCTCATTTATGCTGAGCACTGTATTTCTGTCTGTTTCTTCTCATTCAGATGCGGCAGTGCCCGTTCTGTAGGTTCCGTCATAATGATATTGAGCGTCTAAGGAGTCATGTGATGAACCAGCATGCTGTTCAGCCTTCTCTGCGCTGCCCACTGTGCCAGGACACACTGCACAGTATTGCTCTCTTGCGTACCCACCTCACACACCTGCACAGTGTCACTGCAGACTGCACTCAGAAGCTCATCAACACGGTGAGCAGACAAAAGACAGAGGACATGTGTATGGTGCAGATTTAGCGTTTGTGTTGATGTAGTTTAGTGCTTTTAAATAATAGCACACAGTTAAAGTCAGAATTATTCGCCCTCCTGTGAATTTTTTTTTTTTTCAAACATTTCCCAAATTATGTTTAACAGATTCAGGAATTTTTCACAGTATTTCCGATAATATTTTTTCTTCTGGAGAAAGTCTTATTTGTTTTATTTCAGCTAGAATAAAAGCAGTTTTTAATTTTTTTTAAAACCATTTAAGGTCAATATTATTAGTCCCCTTTAAGCAATATATTTTTTTCATTGTCTACAGAACAGACTTACCTAATTACCCTAACTTGCCTAATTAACCTAGTTAAGCCTTTAAATGTCACTTTAAGCTGAATACTAGTATCTTGAAAAATATCTAGTACAATATTATGTACTGTCATCATGGCAAAGATAAAAGAAATTAGAAAATTATTAGAAATGAGTTATTAAAACTATTATGTTTAGAAATGTGTTGAAACAATATAGCGGGGGGCTAATAATTGAGGAGGGCTAATGATTCTGACTTCAATAGTTCAATGTATGTTCAATCCAGCCTAAATTTGCACTGCAAAGTCATTTAATGTAGAAAAACAGCGTTAAAATAAGGTAAAATTTTACTTAAAGGGATAGTTCACCCAAAATGGAATGTTTGGTCATCATTTACTCACCCTTCACTTGTTCAAAAAGAAGCTATTTTGAAGAAAGCTGGAAACCTGTAACCATTGATTAGTATTTGTACTGTGGAAGTCAATAGTCACAGGTTTTCAGCTTTCTTCCAAATATCTTGTTTAGTGTTCGACAGAACAAAGAATCTCATAAAGACTTGGAACCACTTGAGGGTGAGTAACAGGGTGTCTGCAGGATCTTAAAAAGTCTTACATTTCAAAAGGAAAATTTTAGATTCACAGAAATATTGTGTTGTAGGTCTTAAATTATTTTAAACAGGTCTTAATTTTAAAAGTTGTCCAAGAAAAATTACCAAATCGGGTCGACACCCATTCAATCACCAATAATATATTTCAATAATTTTTTTACATATATATTTACGTTTTTATTATAGCAAAGAGATATTTATTTCACAACAGCTGTTAGACATTTTTACAGCAAATTATCTTAATTAAGTTTCCTAATCAGGAAAAGAAAACTAAAAACAATTGCACAATTGATAATAACAGCAATATATCCCTTTACGTGATCTTCCATTTAAACAAAATGTGAGTGGACCTAATGTTTATAAATAGGCAAGGTTTAATGACAGAAATGCATTAGGTTGAATAGGAGTTCAATTCATTTAGACCAAAAACAAACAAATATATATTTGAAATTATTATTGTATTTTTCTTCATAATAAATATACTTTTAACAACATGCTAAACTTGTTGAAAAAAAAGTGTATACAACTAGACTTTTCTTGTTTTGACCAATTAAAATATGTGGTTAAGAAATAACTACATTTGATTTTTGTTTTTATTCCATTGGCCATTAAAAAATCCTTAGTGTTTAGCCCCGTAGAAGTCTAAAATTTCATTCATAATGGTCTTAAAAGGGTCTTAAAGTCTTAAATTTGACTTGATGAAACCTGCTGGAACCCTGAGTAAATAGTGAGCAAATTTTCATTTTTGGGTAAAGTATCCCTTTTTTCCCTTTAACCCATAAGTACAATGTACTTCTGTTAAAACAAACATATAAAAAAAAAAGTTTATAAATGTATGTTGTTTTAATGATTTTCATAATTACAAGCAAAATATTTAGCTAGTAAGTATTGCATAGTGCTCATTTAAATTCTGCCATTTTTATTTAGCTACATCTTAATTTCTGCAATTACTTTTGCCATTTTGACTGTCAGTCTTGCTTTTATTTTAGATATAATTAAAAAAGAGCAATCCACCACTATATATATATATGTATATATATATATATATACATATATATGTGCGTGTGTGGTGTAAAATTGTATTTATGCAATGTGTGTGTGTGGAGGGGTGTTTAGACCCTCAGTGACTCCAGCGCGAGCGAGCGGAGACAAGTAACGACATTGAGTGGGGGGAGGGGAGAGGTAGCTGCCTCAGATCCAATGAATATTAAAATGAGCTTTTTTATCTGCAGAATATAAATTGATACTAATGCACCCAGAGCTTGTCTGAACCCCAAGCAGACATGCCTCAGTGTTTCTGAAAGGTTGGACATTTTTTGCCAATTCAGTCAGCTAGTGCTTTTTCTTGCGTAAAAGGCTTTTCTTTCCATTCATGTGTTCTCTCCTCTGCTATCTTTCTCGGTCTTCCTTGCCCTCTGTTCTCTCATCTCTCTTGATTTCTCTCCTCGGCACTTTGCGTCGCTCGTCTCCCCCCTTTTTCCCCCAGCCGAACTGAAATACAGTAATGAAAATAATTGTGCTTCATTAGTTCTGAGCCAGTGCTAGGTGATTTTCGTTATGAACCGTGCCTGGTAATTATGTTCTAAATTAAATGTGACCTTGAAGAGGACTTGTGTGCCTGCCTCGTGTCCCTTTAATACAGCACTTTCCTGAAATGATGTTCTTTGTGATGGAAATAGCAGCCATTTTGTTTGGTTGCTCTCCCTCCCTCTCCCCCCTTTAAAGTTGCATTGATTTACACATTTTAAACTTGAGTGGGTACAGAAGGAGAGAAGATAAATAAAGTGGCTTTTTTACATCCAAAGTTGGCTAATTGTGTTGTCATGGACCAAAGAGGGCTTCCATTCAAACTTAACCTTTGAACTCCTTTAAGTGTTGGCTCATGACTGCGATTCCATTTTGCCATCTGAAGTTAAGGGTCTATTCTCTCGCACAATGCGTCGTTAATGCATGCATGTAGCAGGAGCACAGCATAATGACCAATCATTTTCAGAGATAACAATCAAATGACTTAATAATGAGATTTGGTGGATTAATTAATCCACAAAATGGATTTATCAAACCTATTATGATTTCTTTTCTCCCTTGTGATCAGGTGATTGCTTCAGACGTGCTGCCGGAGAAGATGTTTCTGCCACTGCATAACTCGGATACCCAGCCAATAAATGCTAATGAAACAAAAAGACTGGATGATGGTTAGTATAAATATCATGCTTTTTATTTATTTTTAGCCTAAGTTGAGTATTGTTTTTATTGTCATAGTTTTAAATAAGGAAAACATCTGACTTAATTAGGCTGAAGGTAATTTATGAATATTTGTGCTTGGTTTAATTACCAAATTAATTATTTAATTAATGGCTTCATTATACATTCACAACAACCATTCTGTTGATTCTTTAGAAATTTTAGCTGATGCTGAACCTGAAAGAGGAACCACACCCCACTTGGAGGCAGCGGAAATTTGTAAGCAACCATCAGAAGATGCAGAATCCACAAAGGAGAACAATGCAGCTTTTCCGTGTTGGCATAAAGCCTGTAACAAAGTCTTTACATCCTCAAGTGCACTCCAGACACACTTCAACCAGATCCACAGTCAGAAATCTCAAACCGCAATATCTGATCGCCACATTTACAAGTACCGCTGCAATCAGTGCAGTCTGGCATTCAAAACCCCCGAGAAGTTACAGCTCCATTCTCAGTACCACGCTATAAGAGCGGCGACCATGTGCTGCCTCTGTCAACGCAGTTTTCGGACAATGCAGGCCCTTCGAAAACACCTAGAGACAAGCCACCTGGAGCTAAGTGAAGCCCAGATACAACAGCTTTATGGTGGTTTAATGATAAATGGTGAAACCCTGATCTCTGGAGAACAAACATTTGGTGAAGAGGAGGGATCGTCAGAAGAATGCGGGTTGAAAGATGAAGAAGAATGTGATTTAGAGGAAAGTCCTACCGACAATGATTCAATTGTGGTTAAAGATCATGTTGAATGTGACTCCAAACAGCCTGTTTTGCCACTTAGAAAAGGCCCAAATATAACCATGGAGAAATTTCTGGACCCATCTAGGCCTTTTAAATGCACCGTTTGCAAGGAATCTTTCACACAGAAGAATATTCTCTTGGTTCACTATAACTCAGTATCACACTTGCATAAACTTAAACGGTCTCTGCAGGACACTCCAACTGGCTTGCAAGAGCCTGTAACCAATACAGACAACAAACCGTTTAAATGTAGCATTTGCAATGTAGCATATAGTCAAAGTTCAACCTTAGAGATTCACATGCGCTCTGTCTTGCACCAGACAAAAGCCAGGGCATCCAAGGTTGATTCATCCACTTCTAGCTCTGAATCTGTTGGCCCTCCCCCAGGCAAAGCATTGTCCAGCACCCCTGCGTCCATGAAGCCTGCTACTCCCATAAACAATGCTGGTCTAAGCCACCAACAAAACACGCATCTCAATGGTACACCTGCAAACCCAGACACAAGCCATCCTTCGACATCTGATGTGAGGAAGAAGTTAGTAACCATGATTGATTCAGCTAGCAAACAGCAACAGGTGTCATTGCAACAACAACAATCATTACAACAGCAGCAGCAGCAGTTAGCCCAGGCTCAAGCCCATCTCCAGCAAGAGCTCCAAAAGAAGGCTGCTCTTCTTCAGTCTCATTTATTCAATCCTGCACTCCTACACCCTTTTCCTATGGCAACGGAGGCTCTTCTTCCAGTCCAACAGCAGCAGCAATTGCTTCTTCCTTTTCTTATTCCAGGAGGAGAGTTCCGCATGAATCCAGAGGTAAGCCTTAAAGGCTCTGGGCTAAACTTAAGCACATTAATGCCTACTGTTAATCAGGATATTGCTGAGGCTTCCAAAAACGATGGCGCAAAATATACTTCTGAACAGAAACAAAATGAAGATCTTGCAATTCATCCTGACATTAATAAACAGAAACTGACAAGTAATTCCCAGTGTGAGAATAATGAAGATGGACAGAACAGTAATGAAGGATCAATAGAAATTGATAATGTGGGCACCATTGAAAAACCCCATCCCAAAACTGACTTAAATGAACACCTAAATAAAAATAAGTCAACCAGTTCCGATGAGTTTCTTCCACCCAGAATAGCTCATGATGCACCTGGCAATGCTTCAAAGGCTTTGCTTGAAAATTTTGGTTTTGAATTAGTCATGCAGTTCAATGAAAATAGGCAGCGATATCAGAAGAATCTTACTGAGCCAATACCAAATGGTGGGGATGTGCCCAACACCAAAGAAGTGAATCATTCAGAAGACGTGGAGAAGCTAGAGTGTAAATCCTGCAGGAAGCTTTTCTCAAATGCACTGATATTGAAGAGTCATAAAGAGCAGATTCATCATTCCATATTCCCTATTAAGTCATTGGAGAAATTTGCCAAAGACTACAGGGAGCAATACGACAAACTGTTTCCACTGAGACCTACAACGCCAGAGACTTCTCCTGGCACGTCTCCTTCCCCTTCCCCTCCTGTGATTCCTAACCCTTTAGTACAGCAGCCACAGCAACAGCAACCAGTGCAACCAATTATTGCTCCCTCTACACTCAGTGCTACTCCAACTACTGTATCCATTCCTCAAGTTAAAGCACCATTAGCTCAAATTTCCATACCCATGGAACTGTCACTCTTCCCCCCCACTGCTAATGCCTCCCATACCTTTGCAAGCTTTAACTCCCCCGGTGCATTTGCCTCCAGTGGATGCTGGTTTGACTCCTGATTTGACACAGCTTTATCAACAACAGTTAACTCCAGCCATGTTACAGCAACAAAGTAAGAGACCTCGAACAAGAATCACAGATGACCAACTCAGAGTCCTTCGTCAGTATTTTGATATCAACAACTCTCCAAATGAGGACCAAATTCATGAGATGGCTGACAAATCTGGTTTGCCACATAAGGTCATTAAGCACTGGTTTCGGAACACTCTATTCAAAGAACGCCAGCGCAACAAGGATTCTCCATATAACTTTAGTAATCCTCCCATCACGACACTGGATGATATAAAGGTGGATTCTAGACCACCCTCTCCTGAACTACCAAGACAAGAGTTTTATGGGGGTAAAAGGTCCTCAAGAACCAGGTTTAATGATTACCAGTTAAGAGTGCTGCAGGATTTTTTTGATGCCAATGCATACCCCAAAGATGATGAGTTTGAGCAATTGTCCAACCTCCTTAATCTTTCTACCCGTGTGATTGTGGTATGGTTTCAAAATGCCCGGCAAAAAGCTCGAAAAAACTATGAGAACCAAGGAGAGGGAGGGAAGGAAAGTGAACGCAGAGACCTTTCCAATGACCGCTACTTTCGTACTTCCAACAACAATTTCCAGTGTAAGAAATGCAACATTGTCTTTCAACGCATTTTTGATCTCATAAATCACCAGAAAAAGCAGTGTTACAAAGATGATGATGAGGAGTTGCAAAATAGTCTAAATGAAACTGCAGGGGAATATCAGACTGAGTGTTATAGTCCGATATCTGGACCCTCTTGTTTAACACAAGCGACTTCTTGCTCAAGCCCCTCCAGCTCATCTGTGTCTAGTACTAATGTGAAGGCCACTGATTCTGAGCATAAGAACACAACAAGTCTCACCGAAGAGCTTAAACAAACAAATGAAACATCTTCTGAACCTAAACAGGCTGTTAGTATCAATTGTGAGTTTGAGGACATAGAAAACCGAATGCAGCAGCCAAAGCTTCTCTGTGAGGAGAACCAAAGTATAAGCACAGAGATTCAATCTCACTCATCTACTAAACAACAAAAGATTTCCTGCACAGCATCTGAAACAAACCCAGCTCCATCACAGAGCTCACAAAAGATTTTTGGCCCTTTAGAGACTGCTGTATCTGAGCAACAACAACAGAAACTATCCCAGGATATGAGCCCTTACAACTGCATTCAGTGTAAACTGAGCTTTCCCTCTTTTGAACACTGGCAGGAGCACCAGCAAATGCACTTCCTTACCCAAAGTTACTTTCCCACCCCACCATTCCTAGATCGTTCTGTAGACATGCCTCTTATGCTGTTTGATCCAACTAACCCCCTACTTGCAAGGCATCTACTTTCAGGAACAATTTCCCAGATGGTAGCCAATCCCCCTGCAGTAACCTCTATTACTGATTCAACCATAAACTCTCTGAAGAGAAAACTTGAAGAGAAAGCGGGATCTAGTTCAATGGAAAATGATTGGGATAATAGTGGGGATGAACCCCATCGAGACAAACGTATGAGGACCACCATAACACCAGAGCAGTTAGAGGTATTATATCAGAAATATCTTTTGGATTCCAATCCTACACGCAAGATGCTTGACCACATCTCCAGTGAGGTTGGTCTTAAGAAAAGAGTGGTTCAAGTCTGGTTCCAGAACACCCGAGCTCGTGAGAGGAAGGGACAGTTTCGGGCATTGGGACCATCTCAAATCCATCGTCGCTGCCCATTCTGTCGAGCTCTCTTTAAGGCACAGACAGCTCTTGCAGCTCACATACGCTCACGTCACTGGCATGAAGCAAGGAATGCAGGCTACAGTATGGCAGTATCTAGTATGGGTCATGAGCAGGAAGTTTCTCCAGTCAAATCCGATCTCTTTGATTTTGCCACTTATTCTCAGTATTTGAACTCTACTGATGATGCAGATTCTCTAGCATGCAAGAGCATTGACCTGTCTTCACATCAGCAGCGCTTGAGTCCAAAACCTACCAAGGGTGAATGTATGGAGGAATTTGAGATGCCTTCCATGTCAGTTTATCAGACTTTTGAACAGAGCAAGCTCAATAGCCATGAGGCTAACACAAATACAACCCATGACCATACAAATGATGAAGGAAATGACTCTCTTGAAGCTCAACATGGCAGTATTGACCACATGTCTCCCAGCACCGCTTCTTCTGAAAGTGATGAAAAAACGTCTTCTGGACTGGTTAGCCCTGCAATGAGTTTTAATGCTAAAGATTTTGATAATGAGTTATTCTTGGATTACAGTGAGAATTCGAGCCTAGCTGATCCAGCTTCACCATGCCCTGGTAGCTCCAACAGTCAGAGCATTGATTATGACAGACATAACCAAAAACGGTACCGTACTCAAATGAGCAATCTGCAGGTAAAAGTGCTCAAAGCCTGCTTTAGTGACTATAAAACCCCAACAATGCTTGAGTGTGAAGCCTTGGGCAATGACATCGGAATTGCCAAAAGGGTGGTTCAGGTGTGGTTTCAGAATGCTCGTGCCAAGGGGAAAAAGGCCAAGCTTAGCCTCGCAAAGCAATTTGGTACAGAAAGTACTTCAATTGACAGACCTAAGACAGAGTGTACTCTTTGCTCTGTTAAATACAGCAGCTCCTTGTCTATTCGTGACCATGTCTTCTCCCAGCAACATCTTGCTAAAGTTAAAGAAGCCCTGGGAGGTCAGATGGAGAGGGACAGGGAATTTTTGGGTTCAGTATCTGCCCGTCAGCTGATGGCTCAGCAAGAGTTGGAGCAACTAAAAAAGACAAGTGATGTTTTGGGACATGTTCAACCACAAGCTATACTGGGCCTTAACCAAACTGCCCTTCATTGTCTGAGCCAGTCTTCAATGTACTCAGGTCTGCAGGCGCAGTGCATTTCAAACATACCAAGTGGTAGCAGCACAATGACTGAGGGGTTTTCTTCCATAAAAACAGGTATGTGGCTACTTATTGTTTTTAAATGAGTTAATTAATCTTCTAACTTTTTATAATCCATGCTTTTTGACATATTTATGAATATTTTATTTGTTATTATAGAAGGTGCCTGTGACCCTCCTATAAAAGAACTGACCGACAAGCCAACCACAGCCGCCTCTTCTGCCATACAAGCTCTGGATGACAAAGATGTAGTGAGCACAACCAACCCTGTCTTGACCCCAAAGAACACGGAACAAGAACTCCAGTTACCCAAAGAAAATGACACAGAGAGTAACAGGATTCCCACAAACAAGACTGATAGTACTCCATTGGGAAATGCTACACATGCAAGTAAAGAGAAGTCAGACTCTTCCAGGCCAACATTATCTACTCCTAATCCTGGAAGGGAATATGCCATGGATCCAACTCAGCTACAAGCTCTTCATGCAGCAATGAAAACTGACCAAGCTTCTTTACTAACTAGTCCCCTCCTGCCTTGTCTGATGCCTGGCTTCCCTCCACTTTTTTCCCCCCATATTCCTGCGCCTATGCCTGGAGGCCTCCTGCAGCCCATGTTTTGCATGGATAGCATGTTCCCATATGGTCCAGTCTTGCCACAGGCTCTAATGGGCCTGTCTCCAAGCACCATTCTCCAGCAATATCAACAAAATCTGCAGGGTGCACTGATGCAACAAAGACTGCAGCTGCAGCAGAAACAGATGCAGTTACCAGAGAAACCAAAACCTAGCCAAATCTCTGCTCAACCCCATGCAGAGGACACAGTTTCATCCAAACGTGACAAAAAGCAAGGTACATCCAATGGCACAGACTCCCTCTTCATGAACTCGGTCATCTCCAAGCAGCCAGATTTGGATAATAACATTCTTCTAAGCCACTGCATCATCTCCAAAACAGAGTGTAGAACAGAAGGCAAGGATGGCCATCTTTATGACTGTCTTGCCTGTGAGGTGTCTCTCACTGGGAATGCAGAGCTCATCAAACATCTTGAGTTCCCTCAGCATCGACAAAGAATGGCAGAGAGACAGAATGCCAAAGAGCATGCTTCTCCTCGATTACCTCACATCAGTCCCTCATCTACCTCTCAGTCAAACCCATCCAGTAAACAGAGATCCTCTTTAACCACCCAGTCTTCTTTAGCTACTCCCCCTGAAACCTCCATGCCTACCCCGACCAGTTCTGACCAGCCCGTTAGACATCTCCAAAGCTCGCCCCTGACTTCAGCTTTACCTGAGGCTTCCCAAAGCTCCCCGGCTCATGTTGTTTCGCCTTCAAATGTTACCTCAAGCCTGACGAGCCTCGCAAAGACTTGTCATATAAAACCAATAGACTCTGTGGATGGGCATTGTGATGGCAAGGAGTCAGAGAAGGGACAAGACTCGACATAATTTATTGGAGCAAGAGGTTTAATGCTTTCCGTAAGAGATGTTTTTATGGATTGAACAGCCACAGAATTGACTCCATGAAATAAAAAAAGAGACTGGAGGAAAGTGATACAAAACGTCTCCACTGTAGATTACACTGGGGAAAGGATATGACCCAGAGCTAGTTTGGCAGACTGTTTTCAAAAGGACTGAATCCTATAGGATCTAACTTGCATTACCAGTGCTTGTAACCAAAAACAAGTGTCAGTAGAATGTTTTTTCCATTTCAATATGGTGGTTTCTAACTAAAACTTGAGTATATGTAAACTGTTTGAAAACTATAGGTGCACAGCTAAAGACTGGTGAAGAACCTAAGATGGTTTCATGATTATCTAACTAACCAAAAGTCTGTTAATAACGTGTATGTTTTAACAGACACTCATAAAACACCCACACTATTTTTTGCCCTGTCAAGTGTTAAGATATTATATTATTGGCTTAATGAAGTGATGTAATGTATTTTGATGTTGTCTTCTCTCAGGTCAACAGCTCTCAATTTTGTTCTGTTACAAGACATACCAATAGAAAATATATGAAGCCCAAAAGAAACGTGTAATGAATGAATACCAAGCCAATTCTGATTTGAAATTGCAGTTAAGCTAGTAGATGTTCCTTTTTTTCGTTCGTGGACATGTATTTGTCCAGACACAAAGCGTATTGCAGACCGTTGTAAATTGTGGAAAACTATTATTTAGCTTTTTTCTTTTCGAAAACGACAAAAAAACATTCTGTGTTAATGATAGATACATGTATGAACATTTTGGTGTTGCGTAGATTGTTGAATTCAAATGACTTAATTGTATGGTAGGTTTAAAACAAATTACTTGTATATTTAACTTTTGTATTGTCCCAGTCAAAGACACTTGAGGCTGTTTAGCCATGCTCATGTTAAAACATAGCATTGAACTTCGAATGCTGTTGAAAATTGTCACTGTACAACCAACTTCCTCTCCTGCACTGAGCCAAGTTGAAAGACCCTATCTGTGTATGAATTAGATCGATGCACGTCTATGAGATATTTTCTATTTTTGTTGTCTTTTAAACAGAACATTTCGATTGTGCACTTATTTTTATTTGCTTTCTTTGCCTTCAATACTTAAGGCAATTTTTGATTTCTCCTTCACTTTGCGGCATTTAATTTCCTAACGTTTCTGCACTTGCCATGACTAACAATAACAATGACGATATTATGAAACAATAATAACTTACAGTATTGCTTTAATGGAAAATCCAAAGATAACGTAGTCTTACCATTGGTGCATACAAAGGATGGGAAAAAAAAAACTTTATACTTTAGAAAATATTACTGTTTTTAAATGGAATGGAAATCTTTTTAGATGATGGAGCCAGCTATGAGAATACTGTTTTAGCTAACTTATTAGAACATTTGTGACCTCATATATGAAACAACCAGAGAACCAAAAATAAAAAACAAAACACACAAAAAAAACTTACTCTGAGGATATGGGACAGCACTTCTGTGCAGCCATTGTAGTTTGTATTATAGAGGCGGAGTTCACACAGTTTGCTTCTCTGTGTCTGGCCTTTCTTTTTTGTCTGGTTATTATCTCTTGATTTCGTTACTTATCGTTTGTTTGTTCTACTAAATGTACTGGGTCTAATTGTTGAGGAAATAGAGTGTGCTGCTAATGTAGGTTTGTACTAAGATGCATGCTTGATTTTGCTTTTTGCTGAAGCTTTAATGACGACTGTCAGTAGCCACAAACCCCATCCCCGTTCCACTGCAGTTCTGTCCACACATGACTGTGAAGACTGTGACTCTCCATGAACTACATCACGTTCTCCTCTTAGCCAACCAATGTTGAAAACCAATGATGTTATATTTATACAAAGTTTGCATTCCAAATATCACATTTGTCATTTCAATTGATTTCTTTTGTTTTTTTGTTCTTGTATTCTGCTTCTAAGGGGACTGTAACGTATGCTCTCACTCCCGAGTCTGGACCTGCTGTGAGAGACTGTTTACTCTGCGTGTTCCTGGAAATGTTATTACTGTAGCGATCGCCAAATAATGTATGTTCATGATGCACTTGTGTTTATTCATGTGACTCACTGGGCTAATGTCTCCTGTCCTCTTATATACAAGCATTCAAAGTGAATAAAATCTGTTTCCTTTTAATAATTCGCCATGTCTGTGTGGTCTTCGGAGCGAGGCGGTCTGTCTTTTACGCATTATTTGCTTTTTGACTCACTTGTCTGACAGATTGAAGGTTGCAAGTAACATATTTTCGCCGAAAATGCACACCAAATTTTTTGTGATCGAAGTTCTGTGATTTGATCAAGTGCGTTTCTGCTATGTCCTTAATCTGATTGTATGCACCCTACTCTGCTGAGGCAGTGTAAAGGAGACGGGCAATCAGCCAAAGCACTAGAAATCAATGGAGGTTAAACGAGACAAAATCAATGCAGCTAAAGTTCAAACTGGGATTCAAGTTCATGTGTATTAGCTAGAGACGGCATTGATATCATTGTTGGATTGTCCTCTGTATATATATATATATATAATGCACTGGGTTATTCAGAATTATTTCTTTTCCTTGTACTTGGGGTGGGTAGTGTTTTTTTTACTGTAAGTTTTATGATCTGATATTTTCAGCATTGATATTAAAATGCCTATATGTGTATGAAATATTTCACATATTAGGTAAGGGATATTTTGGAGATCATAAACAGAAACCTGATCATTATAATAATAACTGACAACGCAGGGTTTTCATCATCAATATTAGGTTAATTTGGCTATATTGACTATTGGGTGACCGTATGTTTACTCTATGAAATGAATGTTAAAAAAATTGGTATGAATGAAATTGTTCTATTAGTTTTCTTACAGAGACTACAAATATTGGTGTCCTGTACCGAAAGGTTTGACTCACAATTTGCTGACCAATCAGGATCAAGGTGTTCAGTGGACTATGGGTGAGTAAAACCAGTTAACATGACATGGATAAGTTTACATGACAATGATGTACAAAAAAATGGATACAAGATAGGTGACAACATTCCCTGCTGAAAAAACAGCTTAGACCAGCCATTTCCAATTTGGTCTTAGCTGGTCAGGCTGGGAGATAACCAGCTAAAACCAGCTTGACCAGCTTAGCCAGGCTGGGAGCCCAGCCAAAAAACAGCTATGTCCAACTTAAACCAGGTTGGTCAAGCTGGTTTTAGCTGGTCATTTTCCAGCCTGACCAGCTAAGACCAGGCTGGAAATGGCCAAAACCCTTCTAAAACCAGGCTGGTCCACCAGCTAAAACCAGCCAACCAGCCTAGGCTGATTTAAGCAGTTTTTTTCAGCAGGTTTGTCTTAACAATTCCTCTCACGGATCTGCGAAAACAAGCAAAAACTCGTCATGTCTGCCATGCAGTGGTTGGCGATGTCACTTAAGAGAAAAAGAAACACTACGTTAATGCTCACATTGTGGTTAATTTACTTTGTAGTCACTTGTTTGACAAACCCAACTTGTCTACTCAAGGAGTCTCTTTTTGTTTTTGTTTTACGGTGAGTTACATTCTTAGCGCGTTTCGCCCTCTAATTGGTTGTTACGTTTTAAAATTAAATATTGTTCTTTAATATAACGTCTCCGTTTAGTTTTTTATATTGTTGTGAACAAGAATTGACGTTACATTGTTTGCTTGGTGTTAATTAGAAATGAGAAAGAAACGTAAAATTATTTAAACCAAAATAGCAGTCTTGCAAGATAAATTTAATCTTCTTATTTTAAAATGATTTAGTCATTTTGCTTCCACAATTAAAAACTTAATGTTCCATTGAGAAAAAAAAAATGTCTACAATTTACAATGCGAGAGAAGAATAAAATAAAAACTCAGTGAATCACAAACAAACAAACATTGCTGTAGGCCATTTTGTAATGATTTAAGAAATTATGGAATAAACTTATGATTTATATATGCAAGAAACATATGGTGTGTCTGAAATTATACAGAACTGTAGTTACTGTACTGTAGTTACTATAGAACTGTAATTCGGTCAAGATCTGTCTAGAGCAGAGATGCCCAAACTAGGGCCCGCGGGCCAAAGTTGGCCCATGCACTCTCAGAAATTAGGGTACGCAAGCTGTCACTGGGGTGGTACCTTTTCAAAAGGTACAAATTTGTACCTAAAAGGTCCATATTAATACCTCAAGGGTACATACTAGTACCTAAAAAGTACAAAAGTGTTCCTCTTAAAAACAATTGGTACTAATATATACTTTTGAGGTACCAATATGGACCATTTAAGCACAAATGTGTACCTTTTGAAAAGGTACCACCCCAGTGACAGCTCGCGTACCTTTATTTCTGAGAGTGTGGTAACCTTTGATTTGGCTGACCATCCCATCTGAGAAGAGAAGGAGAATGGTGGGGATAGTTTAGATATTGTCATTTCAAATTTAATGTAGCCTTTTATTTGTTTGTTTTATTGTTAAGCTACAAAAAAGCTAACTGAAATTAAATGTTTCAATTTAAATGCTGTAGCTTAGTTTAAAATGTACATACTGTCACCCGAGGGATAGAGTTCTGCTCGACGTGTATTCAGCATTGTACTCCACTGTGTAATAAATGTTATTGTTTTTAATGTTATACTGCTTTAGTTAATACTATTCAAGTTTTTTTTTTTTTTTTTTTTATATTATGAAATAAATTAGGAAATTACCCATGGCAACTTTAATGTAAAATAGTTTGGTATATGTATCTTCGGCCCACAGCTCTCAATGATATTTGGTTTTTGGCCCTTCATACAAAAATGTTTGGGCACCCCTGGTCTAGAGCTAGCCAACTTTCCCTGAAAATAACTGCACACCTTGAATGTTCATCAACCAGTCAGAATCATTCATCAGCTTCTGTCATATTCCATAAGCATTCTTGTGTGCATGTGTGTGTGTGTGTAGGCCTGTGTCGTGTTAATGAAAACTATTCCCATCAATTTGTGACAAGAAATTTTAACGTAAAAGACAAACAAACCGCAATGCTCCCGTCACAACCATCAAACCTTTCCACAGTGCACGGACCCATGTTGATTCGTTGATTATAACCGGGCCTTAGTTATATTCGCATCACGTTATTCAGTCGCAGTCAGGAGAGTCCGAGCGCCTCTGTGATTGTATGTCATGCTGGGAGATGAGGACTAAATTACATCACGTCCTGAATGATTTCTGCACATCTCATTAAAAGAGATACAGGAGGGTGATGGGCAGAACTATAAGCCGTATATCTAGAAAAGCATGTTTCAAATGGTTCATTTTAGACCATTATGTCCACCCTTCTTTGTTAATTAGGATTTGTTGTATATTTAAAGCTATAAAAAGGAACTCGGATAGTTTCCTCCAGAGGTATTTCAAACCTCTTACTCAAAGAACTTGCACGGCCATATAGCACTTACCCACACTGTGCATCATAATCCTGTCTGAGCTGAGGTAAATCACTGCATAAACGAATCAATACGCACTAATTGTTTTTTATTGTACAATTAGTCCGTGGCTTTGCGGAAAACAGAAACCATTTCCCACTAATGACTCATGCATCTGCGTATCCCTTCATCAGGGCGGCGCGCTCCCGACGATTCTATAGAATGACGCTGGGTCGCACGTCATTGGCTGCCGAGGAAGGTTAATTGACTTTGCGTTTAACATGCTAAATTATTCCAGTTTGCCTGCATGGCATTAGGGGCCGCAAGACCCCCCCTCCCCACCCCTTCTCAGCCGAGGTCAGCCCGGACCAGTCATTAATTAAACTTGTGACATTTAGCCAGATGAGTTTCCTCTGAGTGAGGATGATATTATTAATATTAACGGCCCTGTGTGAATAGAAGCTGTAACCGACCGTGTTTTTATGGCATCAGAGAGATTGAATCTTTCTCGAGCAGCAGATTTTAAAATGAAAAAAGCAGGATGGGATATGGAGATCCTGGCTCGTGCATGGTTGGTGTCAAAGCTAAATGTGATGCGTCAGGCGTTTTGTGCTTGTTTTTTTTTTTTAATGCTTTGGAAAACTACTTTCCTGTCTTGTGTGTTTTTAAATCATTTAATCCCAAATTCCATTATTTACTGTAACTCTGTGTCACTTTGAGTATGTGTATAGCTACATAAATGTGCTGCATTAACCCACCAGTCACCATTTTTGTCAATATTTTTACACATTTTATGACCTTACTCTAAAAATGGAACAATTTGCAATTAAATATTTTTATTTATTAAAACTAGACACCTGATAGATAATATGTACCAAAAATCTTTATCATAGCTTTACGTTAGCATACTTTGCTAACAATTTGTTATGATGAAACCATCATCTTCTCATGGTGCTATCAGAAAATGTATTTATATTTTAAATCTAGACACCTTAAAGATAATATGGACCAAAAGTCTTTATCATTCCTTTAGCGTACTTTACTAATAATTTGTTATGATGAAGCCATCATCTTCTCATGGCGCTACCAGTAAATATTCATATGTTAAAACTAGACCTTAAAGATAATATACACCAAAAGTCTTTATCCTTTAGCATACTTTGCTAACCTTTTGTTTCGATGAAGCCATCATCTGCTCATGGTGCTATCATAAAATAAACATATGTTAAAACTAGACACCTTAAAGATAATATACACCAAAAGTCTTTATCATACATTTAGCATACTTTGCTAACCTTTTGTTTTGATAAAGCCATCATCTTCTCATCAGAAATTAGATTGCTCTGGTCATGTGACTCTGCACATATTTAATTGAGACTCTAAATACACTAAAACACCAGTTAGTAACATTTTTAACTTCTTTACGGTCACTATTGTGAACGGTGGGATTAAACGGGTTAAATTCCATAATGCAGCATACAATGTATTCACGTGCTTAATAGCGAATCATTTCAGTAATTGCATGGACTTAATAGATGGAAAATGCAATAGCATCATTGGTTTTGCATGTCAACATATTAACATGGAGATCATTTTTAAAAAAATAGCATTAAACGCCAAGCCCACCCGTGCTATTTTGAAACAAAGTGGATTGTGGTATCTTCAGCGAGCCCCTTCCCCCATCTCATTGGTTTTAATAGTGGGCAGCGCAGGGCCGTTATGAACATTTCAGCTCCTCTTGTGTTCTGATAGATGGGCCCTGCTGATACATGATCTATGATGTATGCGGAGAAAGGCCAGCTCATCTTTATTCATGAGCTCGGAGCTGTGATTTCCTCTTAAAGAGACAGCGTGCCGCATTGGCTCCAGTTGCTGCTGCATTGTAGCTAAAGTGCTACCGGTGTTGTTGTTGTGATTTTAAAATATCACCAAGGCTGTTTAAGTGCGCCGACGATAATGAATTTTCATCCAAACTGATATTGTTTGCTTCAGATTTCATGAGTGTTTTTCACAGAAGATTAGCCTGTAGCGGCATTATCATTATTTTTCAGTTGAGTCATTAAGAGATTCACGGACTGTGTGTCATGTTGTCCCTCTCCACTGAAGCAGGTCCAGACTGCTATAATGATCTCCCAGAATCAGAGAAAGCACCGGCCAGCTCTCGCTCTTTTCCACTCATTAAAAACACTATACGCCGTTCCTTAAGACAATTTGCTTCCTTAGCATGCGAGCGCTGAGAGGTTGGAGCAGCGGATACATGCCATCTTCTATCTGTATTTCATTTAAGAACCCCATTAGATGCAAAAACCGCAGGACGTCACCTGTTATCTTTCTATTTCTGGAAATAGGCTATATTGTTTCTGTTTTCTCTGGCGCGCCATTAGAGTATGCTTCCCGCAGTAGACATTTAGAGGAGAACCTGCTAGCTATCTGTCTCTGAAATGACTTTTTAATGGCCGACTAGATTTGCTCATCTATCACAGGTCCGCGGCACTCTTGATTCTCCGATAAACTCAAATAGATTCGGTTACTAATGTTCATGCAGCCGCCATTGCACTGTTCCATATGCAGTCCTTTACATGCTGTGGCAGAGAAATTCATCTGAGTGGGTTTTTCTCTTACTGAATCGTTCGCTCATGGAGTCCGGTTGCAGAGGTAACAATAAATCGCTGTAAAACCAGGGCAGGCTCATGGGGAAATGTGGTGGTAGCAGGTTTTATTAAAAAAATATGCTTTGGTGATGATCTGTCAAAGCTTCAGCAGGATTATTACTAAAATGACTCAAAACATATTTGTATTTATGGATATACAAGACATTTTTTGACTGTTTCTACAGTTCATGCCCATTTATAGAGTATAGACCATTTTGAGGGATGTAAACAAAAACAATGGTCCCAACGTATTTCCTGTTTTACATTTTTAATTTCTATAGCTTCAGAGAATCCAAAAAGAGCCACATATTGATAAATAATGTTATGATAGCTGTTTTAACGTGAAAATATGATTGAATTGCCTCTTGTCACAGTTATGATATAGTATGAGAACAAGCAGGAAATGTTCAAGGGCCAATGACATGACCACGTTGAAATGGTCTATATTACCCATCCACTTTATCAGTAGCACTGGTTCTTGAATTGGATCTTGGTGTCCAATTAATTTTTTTTCCATTCACACACAAAGTCTTTGTTAAAGCTTAATAAGCCATAAACCGAACCAAACAGACTCAAGGTGAATCAGAACATTAAAAACTTTAATTTGAAGCAAAGTATATGAAAATAGGACAAAAATATATGAGGGAAAGAACTACAATCCCCTGGAACACTGAGTTTGACACAATCAAATGAAAGTTGCTGGTTTTATATAACCAATGTAGTTTATAAAAGTAAATAATACTAGTATTTAAGTCTGGAGATCAATTTGTGGTGATTAATGGGAGTGGGTGGAGCTAAAGATTTCTTTTGATTGGTGGATTCTCCTTACAGCATGATGGGTAATGTAGTTTATTTGTATTAAACAAAATTGTTTTCATTTGAATCAATGCAAACGGGTTCAACAAAGGCACATTCAGTCAATTATCATCCACAGAGCTCACTATAGGTCTGTCTTTAAGGATTTATGAGTTATTCTTAAAATCAAATTCCCTATGGAGAAAATGAGTTATCATCATTAAGACTTTTATTAAGCAAGGATGCAATACATTGATCAATGAAGACAGTGAAAATGTTTTATATATATATATATATATATATATATAAAAATAATCAGGAATTAAAAAATGTATTCAAGGTGGTTTGTTCTTGTTGTGGCGACCCCTTATAAAGCAGGGAATAAGCTGATGGAAAAAGCGTGAGTGAGTGAAATGTATTCAAATAGTTAAATAATTATAATTTATAATTAATTGCTAAATAATACAAAATGTTAATTTCTAAAAATAATAAAAAATAAAAAATGTATAAAATACAAGAATCATAAAATTACATTTTAATATAAATAACAAAAAAGAAACAATAAATTAGAGTATTTAAGATTAAACTTAAATCTGATTAAATCTAAAGTGTAAAGAAAGTGTAAATGATTAAATACAGTATTATACTGAGTAGGTAAAAAGTGATAATGTAACTTATATGTAACCCCAAACATTTTCCAAATAATCCAAAATCAGACAAAAAGTGCTTCGGGGGTTAATGTCTCGGTGCTCTTTGGATAAGGGATTTATAAAGATAAACAACGAAATCATCAAAAGTCCAAGGCACTCGAAAAGTGAAAAAAAAAAAAAAAAAACTTTATTAACATGGCTATTAAGGGCGTCACGGTGGCGCAGTGGGTAGCACGTTCGCCTCACAGCAAGAAGGTCGCTGGTTCGAGCCTCGGCTGGGTCAGTTGGCGTTTCTGTGTGGAGTTTGCATGTTCTCACCGTGTTCGCGTGGGTTTCCTCCGGGTGCTCCGGTTTCCCCCACAAGTCCAAAAACATGTGGTATAGGTGAATTGGGTTGGCTAAATTGTCCGTAGTATATGTGTGTGAATGAGTGTGTATGGATGTTTCCCAGTGATGGGTTGCAGCTGGAAGGGCATCCGCTGCGTAAAACATATGCTGGATAAGTTGGCGGTTCATTCCGCTGTGGCGACCCCAGATTAATAAAGGGACTAAGCCGAAAAAGAAAATGAATGAATGAATGAATGAACATGGCTATTAAATAATATCATTTCCAAATAATATTTAATTTTATAATGATATGAGTTAGCATTTCCAAATTGGTTGCATAATATTAAATTCAGCTTTATGCATGTTGATCCCCGGTTACACTTTAGTAGACACAATTGTATTGATAATCAATACTTAAAATACACACCAGATCTGGTTACAATTTAAAACAAAACAACCCAACTGCAACCAAACCACACCATGGCAAAAACTGCTGTAAAATGTTTACAAGTAGCATTTCTGTAACATCGTAGCATGCACCGCAAACGCAATCCAAACATTTGCTGACTAAGACACGTAGTTTTCCCCCCTCTTTTGTGCTTTGCGCTGTCAGTTTGACACGGTCGCCGTATAATATTTCGGTCGAGCATCTGTTTCTACAGGGCAGGAACTGAGCCATCATGTTAGTAGAGGGGGGCTTTTTAAAAATCAAGCCTGTGAAATGAGATGCTAATCAGAGGCAGCAGGGGCATGAACAGGCTACGCGTGGCTGCCGTGAATATCTCGCACTGATATGATAAATTATGCTAAATCTCTGACCCTCTGACCTGGGGGGAGTCTGGCGTATGAAGGTTGGTTATACGGTTTTGAGACTCGACACCCTGCGTAAAAAGTGAAGATGCTTATTTTAAGAGTGTGTTATAAAGTGGCACAGGTGGGCATGATGTAGGAAAAGGTGGGCAGGACGGAAAGGAGGAGGGATTTAGCATTTAGTCATTAGCATAAGAAAAGTGCGCAGTGTAGTGGTTTGAGCTGTGCGTACTTGATAACGGCATGAAGCGTGCCAGACAAACACACACTTAATCGTACATGACATCTCACCAGGTGGTGACACCACATGTCTTTCCCTCTTTCTATTTTCCCCCCTTTTCTTTTGGTTTTTTAAAGGAGAATAAATCCTTGAAGCACAGTTTGTCCCTCAGCAATGCTTTGTGACTCGGGCCGTATACAAAACCGTTGGATTAGGGCTTATTCTGGCGTCTTTTGTTTACCATGTCATCGAAAAAAGAAAAAAAAGCACCGGCCTGTGCCGGTGAGCAGAGCTAATATGAGAATATTTTGTACAATTTTTATATTAGAGCCCCCTGCATACACACTGTGTCACTTCTTCATTATATATGATGGATAGCCCAATTTAAAAAGCTGCTGAGGGAGTCTAATTTAGGCATGAGATTTTTAACGAGATTAAACATTTCACATTCATAGCGGGTAATCGATGCAGACATTTCTATCATACGTGGACCTGGCTGCTCCAGTGTTTACATACAGATTTAAATATATCCGTCAGAGAGTAATTACATTAAAGTCACTGCGGAGAGCGGCCTTTCTTGGGTCTGAAGGTTTTTGCACTTTATTTACAGAATATGTAAGGAAAGCAATGTCGCGATGAACTCGAATTTGAAGAGCAAACTGTTACTCGTTTACTTTCATGTTCCCGTCCTCTGCTTTCCATTCAACTGTGTTTGTCATTATATTTCAGTAATGGGAAATTTTCTAATTTTCCTAATCTCTCCTCAACTCGGCGTGCAGTCGTCTCTTTTCTTTTATGGAAAATATTGCGGAGGTCCTCTGGTGGCCCGTTGGTTGGGGCATGATTTATTTGAGTTATGTGTGGATGTCCAGTGCAGAATAGGCCATTGTGCGAAACACAAAAGAGAAAGGCCAGTCTCTGCAGCCGGGCAGATGGCACATCCTGAAATCAGAGACAATAGTCTTCACCCGGACTTCTATTAAAGAACGCAAAGAGCTGCATACTAATCATGCATACATTAAACTGGTGGCCTGTGCTGGACTTTACATACTGTGTTTTATGCCTCAGAATCATACAATCTCAGTTGTATCATAATAATTACAGTTTATCGAGCGTTGGCATGGGTTTGATAGTGCATTATGTTATTGTATAAGAGAGAAAATAATAGAATGTATCTTTAAAAATAGTTCTATTTAAAAACAAACAAAAAAATATATATATATATATATATACAGTGCTCAGCATAACTGAGTACAGCCCAAAACAGATTTATTAAACAAATATATTTATTAAAATAATATTTTAGTCACCAAACATATTTAGAAATTGAAAGATAATACAATTAAATTCAAGCAAAATATAAAAATAAAAAAAATTACAACCTACAAAATTTTAACAATGTTTAAATTTTTTGGCTTCTCTTGATTTTTTCCTCTTTTTAAAATTTGTATTTAATATTTTTCTATAACATATAAATTTGGGTGTACTAGTTTTTGGATCGTTATCGTAAGTTATTTTGTTAGTAAATACAGTTATATATATATACAGTTTATTTAATTAATCATTTTTTTAACTTTAAAATAAATAAAATAGCATAAAATGAAACCCTGTTTAAGAAACAATATGCATTTTATAAGAATGATAATGTTAAATAATGATATTAAATAGTCCAAAAAATTGAATGCATATTCAAAATTACAACCCCATGAACAGCCCTTTAAGGTTCAGTGTTTTGTCATATTTAAAATATATATATAATTTAAAGAAAATGACAAGATCAAATAACAGCCTAAGACAAAATATGCATGTTCATTCATACTAAATACATTCATATTAAATATTAATATTAAATACAGTAGAATAATGAAATGCATCATCAATACTGCACAGTGTTTTGAAAATGTTTTTTTTTTTCTTCAAAATATCAACATGAATTTAAGTTACTGCTTAAGAAACTATTTGCATTTGGAAACAACACCCTCATTTCTCGTTATGCTGTCTTCTGCCCCTCTCCCCTCTCTCTGCAGGTGCACCAGCAATTTAATGAGATGCAAATGAGATATGCATACAGCCAATCTCATGTGCCATGATTAAGCGCAGGATATTAACCATTCTCTCTCCCTCTCGCTCTCTCTCTCCTTCTAGCAAATCCCATCTTCAGCTCTGTCACTCCATTGCAAAACTGCTACAGCAGAAATATCTAAAAGAATGAATAAAAACTCTGGAAATTCAATGGATTTGTCCTTCATTATAGTGCATCGATGAGAAATATCCTTTCAGATTTCTCTGCAGTTTCTTGCGTTTTGGTGCGGTGAGGGAGCGCTTCCTCCATTTTCTGTCACTCCCCCCCACTGTTTTGCCTTCCTTTGACGCACCCTTTTTGTGTATGTGTGTGTGTGCATTTTTGGCATAATCCATTTACATAATAAAGATGAGGTAAAATTAAGATCCCCACAGGAGTAAAGACGAGAATCCCAGCGATACAAACCTCATTAATATAGTGCGATTAGCATATCCGTACATAATTGTCCGCAATCGGTACAAAGAAAGACGTAAAGGCAATGAAAAAAAAACAACAAGAACCGCAAATTAAGTGGCCCATTTCGCAAGGTTGTTAACGTCTAATTTAAACTAGTTTATTGAAGGTCACGCTAAAAAACAATGCCCAAATCCTGCGTCACATAACGAGAGCGATGCCACTGAAACATTCAAAGCACAAAGGTGGTTAAATCTATTCCTTCGGAAAGCAGGGGAAGGAAGAGGAGGAGAGAAAATCTGCATTATTTATACTCCTCCACAATGTCAAATGCATCCAGTGAGGGACCGATTTCTCTCACTCACTTTCAGAGCACCATCGACTTCTGACTCAACAAGACATTTTGAGGACCAGTTTACTGTATACTCAAGCACAAAGTTACTCGAAACCACTTATACAAAGATTTCAGGGGCTCTCCTTGCACTTGGAAAGCACTAGAAGGTTGGTTAATTTCTCTGGTTAACTTTGTTCGGGTAATATCCATCATTTGTGATTTTGGTGACCCCGACGTGCCACATTCACTCTTATACCTGTATTTATACAACCATTGCTCAGCAGGTGAAAGTCATATTCCATAATGGTAGTTGTAATTTGTTGAGTCACTGTGTAAGTCAAGGCCTCTGGTTTTCCATTAGCTCCTCCCTGTTTACTTGTATCCTTAGTTGTTCTTGCATCCTGTCCACCATCTTTAACATCTCTGATGTCCAACAAGCCTTCAATATCCTTCCATTTCCCTCTGTTCATCCCTTACAAAACCCTGTTGAATATCCGATTGCGCTGGCACTGCTGGCATGCAGATCGCTGGCATCCGCTGACATTCCTTCAGTCTGGGTTGCCCATCACTTTTGTTCTCACAAGTGTTCGTCCTCACCAAATCTGTCACACTAATTAACCCAACCAACTCTGAGTGTTAATTAAGCTGTCGGATCATTGTGTTTTTCAATCTTGTTTTGTATTTCGTCCCTAGGGCTCTTTGTCTTTGCCAAGTGGCACGCGTCTGGTTACCGCAGGAACATGTTGGCCCTCTGCCATTCCCGAGCCACCGCCAACTTCCCAGCGGCATACGGTGGCGCAGAGATCCTGGCACCCTGCCGAAGGTTTGTGCATGCCAGCGAGAATAACAAGACAAGTTGCATATCTCCATTATGGCAAAGCAGATGCCGACGCCGTACCCGCATCGAGTGGCACCGACTTCAGGGCATGTGCTGGCAACTCTCGGGGGATCGAGCCTGGCACCGTCGCAGGAATTGGTTGCGGCGAAGAGATCTGCGCTTTACTGAAACAATACGAAGATAAAAGGTTCGTTAAAAAGACACCACTTCATTTTATTGCAATGCATTGTGGAAATACTCACACAGTTGCCATGCTTACGGGCTGGCGGGCGGATCTTCAAAGAGCTACAACTTTTGAAAGCATCTCATTTGGAGAATTGGCAGCAGGATGATGCCTCTCTTTCTCTGGTTATCTGTCTCTCCTCCTCTCTCCTCTGTAATGCCACCCTGCCTACACGCCCTCTTTGGCACCGGCGCTGAGTGGATGGCACTGTGCCAACCTCGCAAAACCACCTTGTTCATTCGCCACTCTGCGTCGTGCCCTTCCCCCCGCACACCCTCCTAACTCTTCACCCTTTTCCTCCTTCAATCCCTTACTCTGTCGCTCTACTTTGGATCCCTGCGCTCTCTTTGATGACTGGCTAGATTTCTGACGTGTTTACTTCGCCATACGGCATGCCACACTAACTTTCTATAGCGTTTTTCTTGTCGCTGCTCTTCAGCTGTGATGTGCCTTTTATTTGGTGCCATTCAAAGATCACAAGTGTGCTTTTATGATACTCCACTTCCAGGGACACCCAAGCCTGTTCGCTGGGCCCCAACAAGTTGTTCTCCCTTCTGTTCTGCTTTTTATTCTTTCATTCTGCGAATCTAAGCATGAAGCGCTTCGCAACAGGAGGTCACTGCGATGCAAATTAAGTGGATTAGCATATCATTTAGTGGCATGCATATGCAAATGCGCTTTGGAGTTTGTGAGTTTTCAGCTTTGAATGATGCATAAGTTTCTTGTGTGCGTCTTGATGCCTCTTGCCTTTTACATTCTCTAATCTCTTCTGTCTCATTGCTTTTTCTCGTTTACTCTTCACCTTTCTGTCTCTGAGGGTTTGCATAGGGGAAATGCTATTTCTTCAGGATTATCAAGGGGTATTGAGAGTATATGAGAGTAAAATATAGTCTGCCCTGTGGGCATGTCTACTCAGCTGGGCATCAACTCCCAGTACACAGAAGAAGAATCAGGGATGCGTGGCATACATACTGGTGGAGGAAACACTCAGATTGATGAGACAAAATTGCTCTGCAATTCCAAGTAAGCACCTTAAAATTACCGACAGCTGCTACAATAATGAACCAACCAATTTTTGGTTGCAACATTTATGTAGAGGAACATGGCTTTCTAACCCATTTTTATTAGAAATACTTATTCAATTTTCTCCCTGTGGTTTTATATTTATACATTTTTTTTATCTTTTTTTTTTTCATTTTATAAAAAAAAAATATTTTAATCAACCTTTATCAATCAACTTTTATTTATATAGCACCTTACTACAACCAAGGTTTACCAAACTGCTTACACCAGTAAAAGCAAATGATACAACACAATTAAAAAGCAGACAATGCAAAACAATACAAGAAGTATCAATAAAATACAACAAACATTAAAACAGAGAGAAGTGTCAGTGCTATGTATTAAAAGCTCATTTGAACAAGTGGTTCTTAAGCTTGGCTTTAAAAACGGGCAGGTCTGTGATTGTACAAAGTTCAATAGGAAGGGTATTCCAAAGTTAAGGACCTGCCACTGGAAAAGAGCCATCACCCCACTGCTTGTATCTTGAAGCAGAAGTTGTCCAGCAGATTGCAGAGCTCTGCTGAGTTTGTGAAATGTGCAAACTTTCGCATAAATAAGAAGGTGCAAGGCCATTGACGGCATTAATAACAAACATTAAAAATTTCAACTCAATTCTAAACTTAACAGGGAGCCAGTGGAGAGAGTAAAGAATGGGTGTAATGTGTTCACTTTTCGGACTGTTTGTTAACATGTTTAAGTGATTTTCACAGTATTTTTTTCGCAGTACTAAGGAATAAAAATATTTGGAATAAAAGTATTTAAAAAAAAAAAAAAAAAAAAAACATTTTAAGGTCAATATTTTTAGCCCCTTAAGAATCTATTATTTTTTTAATTAGTTACAGAACAAATCACTGTTGTCCAATGACTTGCCTAATTAACTAAACTTGCCTAGTTAAGCTTTCAAATGGCACTTTAAGCTAAATACTAGTATTTTGAACAAATAACTAGTAAAATATTATGTACTGTCATCATGGCAAAGACAAAAGAAATTAGTTTAAAAAATATTTAAAAATATTTAAAAAATTAGTAAAAATATTATGTTTAAAATTGTGTTTAAAAAAAAACTCTGTTAAACAACACTTGGGAAATATTGTATTTGTAAAAAGAATTAACTTCACAGGGGGGCTAATTTCAACTGTATAGAAGCTAATAAAAACACAAAATTACTCAAAATTTTCATTAAAATAAAAACTAAAAATCAAAAACTATTTTACAATACAGTTCCTTTATGTTTGTTTTTGTTAAAGTTTTTTGATAAATAACCCAGCTCTAGTGTTATTTGTCTTCCATATATCAAAAAAACAAGAATCTGATACAAGAATCTGAACGCTATATGAAGCCTGGTTCAAAATTGTTTCATTTCTTGACATATTATGAGTAAAAGGATTTTACAGAGAGGATTTTGGGAATCTTTTTTGTATCCCTCCATTAGTGTGGTTTACATAAGAGCTGCCGAAGTTGAGATTTATGGAGGAAATGCAGGAGAAAAACGGCAAAAAAAGCATGCAAGCAATTTTTTTTCATGCACCTGTCAATTTTCACTCAAAAAAATATTTTTTGTTGCTTGTTCAAACTACTTTTTTTTTTAAATAAGCTGAAATAACACAGGGTGACATGGTGGCTGAGTGGTTAGCACTGTTGCTTCACAGCAAGAAGGTTGCTGGATCGAGTCCCGGCTGGGTCAGTTGGCATTTCTGTGTGGAGTTTGCATGTTCTCCCCATTTTGGCATGGGTTTCCTCCGGGTGCTCCGGTTTCCTCCACAGTCCAAACACATGTGCTATAGGTGGATTGAATAAATTAAATTGGCCATAGTGTATGTGTGTGAATGAGTGTATATGGATGTTTTCCACTGCACTGGGTTGCGGCTGCGCTGCATAAAACATATGCTGGATAAGTTGGCAGTTCATGTGGCGATCCCTGATGAATAAAGGGACTAAGCCGAAGGAAAATGAATGAAGGAATAAATGAATGAATGAATAAATGAAGCAACACAATTCTTGAGATTTCGTTTGGACAACTTAATTCTTTCATGTTGTCCTAACACAAATTGTTTGTGTGGAACCCTGTATTTTTTACAGTGTTGGTCTTTTTATAAAATGTTACTTTTTTCAGTTTGGTAGACAGAAAACTTCCAAAATACTCCTGTAAATGTTTCTTTTGTCGAACTTTATCAGTTTGTGTCTGTAGATTTCAATTACAATACATTTTTAAAGGCTCTTTTCTCAAATTGCGATTTTCTTCTGCATTTTCTCCATAAATCTCCACTTCGGCAGCTCTTATGTAAACCACACTTATGGAGGGATACAAAAAAGATTCCCAAAATCCTCTCTGTAAAATCCTTTTACTCATAATATGTCAAAAAAAATGAAACAATTTTGAACCAGGCTTCATCCAGCGTTCAGATTCTTGTACCAGATTCTTGTTTTTTTTGTTTGTTTTTTTTAAATATGGAAGATAAATAACACTAGAGCTGGGTTATTTATCACTTTGATGCAAATCGGCTTGCCTTAAACCTCACTTTTACTATCATAATAGACACTGAAAAGAAATAATATATTTTGACACAATTAGAAAAATGAGGGCCATCCAAAATCGTGAATATGAATGAGCCGATGAGAGTATTAAGCACAATTTACAATTGCAGGCATGATTTATAGTGCCAGTTTAATTGCTTCAAATTGATGATTTATACCCAGTGATTGAGGATGCAATATCTTTTAAAATAACTAATGAGGTCATTACATTGCATGCTCATTTCTGAAATATTTTGGGTAATATGATAATGCACAATGTAGTATTCTCAGTCCTGTTTCACACATTTGGGAATAATTACAACCAATACAGACTATGCAAAAAAAAAAGGACATAAAAACAATAATGTACAGATGTGTAGTGTTTAATATGAAACAATGTCCTTATGTTATGCATGTGATACATTATTCATAAAAAAGTACATGAAAGCAATAATATACTGATTGTGATCATATAATTGTGTAGCATTTAATATGATAACAGTGACTATGTTTACATGGACATTAGTAATCGAATTATTTGCCTTAATCTGAATCAGACAATAATATGATTAAGGTGTTTACATGAGTTGCTTTTAGAATGTTTCTTTCATGATCCTGTTTTACATGTTATAGCACATAGATCGATTAACGTCATTGTGTCACCACGCTATCCACATTTCCTCCAGAGTTTCATGTAATTTCGACTTTAACTGCAGTTCAGCACTTTCATTTTCATTCAGGAACATTTCATGCATGCCTCTGTGACAAACGAGATATTGGATGCGAGTATGAACTGCTGGAAGAGTGTAGTTTTAATGAAATTTGATACCGCATGCCGTATGAGGAAAAAAAACTCCGCATTTCGCGACGCGGGTGTGTGTGGACCTTTACTAACTCGGTAGGTGCAGAGAATAGTGTCAAACAGCCATATCCTGTCACAAAATGCGGCGAAAAATCCTACATGACGGTAATAGTTTGATTGCGGTGTTTAGATGTCTGTACTGCACTTCAATAATGCGTCTAAAATCGGCATACTCCACATGTCTTAAATGCATTTCTGTTTAGTTCGATTATAACTTTAGTCAGATTAAGGTAATCAAAAATCGCTGTTTACATGGTAAACTCTTAATCAGAGTATTGACTTAATCGGATTAAAATCGAATTATTAGTGTCCATGTAAACGTGCTCAATGTGCTTATGTTATAATTATAGGTTGTGTTATGTTATTGTTAATTTTAGTAATTTCCTGTCGAGTGTACACTTAATTTCTGTGCCTTTTTTAGTGCCCTTTAGACTGAGTGGATGCATTTCCTGTGATTTTGGACCGGAAATTAGGTGTTTGCTTTGGCAGGACACTGTTAAGAGAATGGAGCATATCCAAATTTTGCGTAAGTCCCATAATGCCACACTCACACTAAGGTTTTGTCTAAATGATACACTGTGCACTTCTACATGACGTAATTGTATTTTTATTTCTTTTCAGAATTTTCAGTGTGAACACTGCTTTTTATTGGTTTTATACTTAATAATGTAACAGATGCTTGAAATGAAAAAAAAAAAAAATGCAGGCAAACCACTTTTTTCAACCCAGGCTCATTCTGAAAACGTACCGCTATATACATTTCTGGAGAGCGGCAAATACGTCCCAGGAGCTACTTTTTTGCAGTTTTTGCAAATCCACCAGAGGCTGCTGTATACGCTTTTAAATATCTCAAATTTCTCTCACGAGTGCCAGTTCACCTGCTGTTCTCGTCTAAATCCACCAGAGGCCACTGTCGACTGACTGACTGACTGACCGATCAACTGACCCACCCTCCTCCTTCCCTAAACCCAACCAATAGTGTTTAAAAAAAAAACAAAAAAACAATTGACCCGCCCACCCCCTTCCCTAAACACAACCAACTGTGTTTCCAAAAAAATAATCTCATGATTTTTACCATGTTTTCAAATTTTACCACATTCTCACCCTGTTATTTACTTGTTTATTTAATTTTTTGGCTTTTGTCTTACC
Organism: Danio jaintianensis; assembly: GCA_903798115.1. NCBI lineage: Eukaryota > Metazoa > Chordata > Actinopteri > Cypriniformes > Danionidae > Danio > Danio jaintianensis. The sequence continues at coordinate 6,046,664 of CAIGQV010018227.1, forward strand.
TACTGGAACCGTTCTTCACTGGACTCGAACCCTATCGTCGCGATCAACTTCTCTCTGTGTCTCAAGTCCACCGACGTACATGGCGAGCTACTGGACAAACTGGTAACAGCAGGAAAGCCGTCCATACGGAGGTAAGCGGTCAGCTGGTAAGCGTGAAAAGGAACGGCGTCATACCGCCCCGTAGCGTTCATTTTAAAGATGAAATGCAGCCATACGTACTTCTGGCTACATAATTTGCGATCTCCAGAAATGTATATAGGGATACGGTTTCAGAATGAGCATACGTTGACTTTTTTTCATGCACCTGTCAATTTTCACTCAAAAAAATATTTTTTGATGCTTATTTAAACTGTTTATTTAAAGTGAGCTAAAGCAACACAATTTTTGAGATTATCCGCTTAAATTTGTAATACTAATAAGGTAACTTAATTCCTTCATGTTGTCCCAACACAAATGGTTTGTGTGGAACCCTGCACAGTGTTGTTCTTTTTATAAAATGTTACTTTTTTCAGTTTAGTAGACAGAAAACTTCCAAAATACTCCTGTAAATGTTTCTTTTGTCGAACTTTATCAGTTTGTGTCTGTAGATTTCAATTACAAAACATTTTTAAAGGCTCTTTTCTCAAATTGCGTTTTTCTCCTGCATTTTCTCCAGAAATCTCCACTTCGGCAGCTCTTATGTAAACCACACTTATGGAGGGATACAAAAAAGATTCCCAAAATCCTCTCTGTAAAATCCTTTTACTCATAATATGTCAAAAAATGAAAAAAATCTGAACCAGGCTTTATCCAGTTTTGTACCAGAGATGTATGAAAATTAGCCCCATTTGCATATTCAAACATGCATTAGGAAACTTAATACAATGTACAAAAAAATCTTCACAATTCTTATTGTAATCAATCAACTGAGAAAGTATGGTGATAACAATTTTTTAACCCTATTCACCTGCAGTGTTTCGCCTTAAGTTCACAAATTGGGAGGTTTTGTTGTATTCAAAATGTGAGATTTGTGTTATAAATGTTTAGTTACCAAACTAGGCAGATCCTTCACACTTGCTCAATGCACAACTGCAAAAACCTGCTTGGCCACCTTGGAATATAAATGCAACTATATAAAATTATACACAAATGCCGCTTTGCTAACGGAACTGAAAAAAACATGTAATATAAGCAGATGATCTAAAATAACTATAGAATAGAATGGAATAAGGAAATAGACCTGAATAAAATACATCTGTACAACAAGTAATATATGAAATAATAGAATAGGATAGAATGAAGAAACAGACCTGAATAAAATACTTTACACTAAGTAAATATAATGTATGCAATAGTAGAGTAGAATAGAACTGTATAAGGAAATAGACCTGAATAAAATACTTTAAATAAATGTATTGTACACAATAGTAGAATCGAATAGAATAAAGAAATAGACCTGAATAAAATAATTTACAGTAAATA
>CAIGQV010018227.1:6078350-6107994 GCA_903798115.1 Danio jaintianensis
CCAGCGACCTTCTTGCTGTGAGGCGACAGTGTTAACCACTGAGCCACCTTGCGCCCCTGCCCAGTTCATGTGTCTGACAATCCAATCCTTTACTGATGAACAAAATCCCATACCACATTTGAGCACAAGTTTGCATTGAAAACAATGGAAATGTAGCACAGTGCAATGCATAAATTCTGTGTTGGTATTTTACATTTCATTGGTATTTGCATGTGCTTACAGATTGACTGGGCTGTGGACATTCGAAAATCATGGGACTTCAGTGAGGATGGAGCTCACACACATCTTGAAGCCTTCCTACGAGATGGTAATTGATGGTGATTTTTATTCGGCATTATTAGCTCATCCATCATTTTGCTGTCATTAATTGACTTCACTGTAGGCATGTACCGTTATGAAAAGGAGTCATGTCGTGCGGATGCCCCCAACACCAGCTCCATATCTCCATACCTGCACTTCGGTCAGCTAAGTGCACGCCAGCTCTTATGGGCCGCGCGTGGAGCTCGCTGCAAATCTCCTAAATTCCAGCGCAAACTGGCCTGGAGAGATCTGGCGTACTGGCAGATCACCCTTTTCCCAGAGCTGCCCTGGGAATCCCTCAGGCCACCGTACAAGGCAAGATTTACATTTATAATTCCCATGTAATGTACAGTTGACGTCCGAATTGTTAGCCCGCCTGAATTATTAGCCCCCCTGTATATTTTTTCCCCCAGTTTCTGTTTAATGGAGAGAAGATTTTTTACACATTTCTAAACATAATAGTTTTAATAACTCATTTCTAATAACTGATTTCTTTTATCTTTGCCGTGATGACAGTACATAATAATTTACAAGATATTTTTCAAGATACTAGTATTCAGCGTAAAATGCTATTTAAAGGCTTAACCATGTTAATTAGCTTAACTAGTCAAGTTAGGGTAATTAGGTAAGTCATTGAATAACGATGGTTTGTTCTGTAGACAATCGAAAAACAAATATTGCTTAAGGGGGCTAATAATATTGACCTTAAAATGATTTAAAAAAAAATTAAAAACTGTTTTTATTCTAGCCGAAACAAATAATACTTTTTCCAGAAGAAAAAATATTATAGTAAATACTTCGAAAAATTCCTTGCTTTAAACATCATATGGGAAATATTCACAGGAGGCCTAAAAATTTTGACTTCAACTGTAAACCTTTTTTTCTAATATTTCCCAGTTGCTGTTTAACAGAGAGAACCCTGAACCTTCTGTTTAAAAGGTTTAAGCTTAAGATTTATTTTACTGTGTTTAAATGTGAATGAAGTTGACACAGCTGTTCTCCATGTTAACGCAGTTTCCATCCCATATGAGATGGTTCTCTGTGCCCCACACCCATCCTCATTCTACAATTTGCTCAAGATGTGATCATCTAAAATAATGCAGAGACATCAAATTGTTGACTTTTTTTCTCTATCATAATTCAGCCCTTCTGGGAAATGAGCATAAACACACCATTTACAGTGGAGGTTGGGTCAAGGCAGACTCACTTCTTACATATGTTATAATAGATCTTTTGTCTTTGCCATGATGACAGTAAATAATATTTTACGAATATGATATTTTACGAGTACATAATAAGATACTAGAATTTAGTTTAAAGTGCCATTTAAAAGCTAGGTTAATTAAGTTAACTAGGCAAGTTCTGTTCTGTATCTGAAAAAAAAATGAAGGGTGCTAATAATATTGACCTTAGCATTTTTAAATATCTTTTTAAAAATATATCTATTTTTTTTAACTTACAGCCAGTCTGATCAAAAGTAGACAAAAGAGCCACATTACCATTTACACCTAGTGTTTTAATTCATCAATTGCTCACTTACATCCACCTTCCAAGTAAATGAATGTGCTTTTTCTTATATTTCGATCCAATATTGTGAAATAAGTGTGCAAAATTTACATCCAGTATAAATGCAGAAAGGAGATAAGAAAAAGTGATATACAGCTTTTGTTTCAGCTCTGAAAACCACAAAAGTACACAGAACACTGTGGGTTTGTTTGAATCAGGAACGGTAAGATAATATTGTGCATTTGACAATTTTGGTTTTAAAATTTAATGTTAAAGTATTAGGACAGTAGGCACATAGAGTACTTTGAATGCCATTTGATTTTTTTTATAGATTTTTATTGCATTAATGTCCACATTTACTCACAGATGTATACACAGAGCTTTTTACATTGGATTTACAAAACAATTAAACATGAGAAGCCAAAATTGTAGATGGAAAAATAAATAAATCAGTAATTTAAAATTAAGGACTCAAAAATATTAGTGCGACAATGTAATAAACTACTATAATCATAAAATAACATCTGTATATACTCATAGGGTTAAGGGATGTTGTGTATCAAATGTCTTTTTGGATGCTGTGTATGTTGGCATACAAAGATCTTAAACACATCATTGTGTTTTTTGTAATAGAGTTGCCTAGCAATCACTGACTACTCAAATGCAATGCACTGATATTTAATCATCTATAAAGCTATCATGCTAGCATATTTTTGTTGTTTCATTCAAAAATGTGCTGGAAACCACTGTCTTGTTTCTTTAAAAAAAAATCATTCGACTCTTTCTGCTTGAATTGCACCACGAAAATGCTCCTGATTGAAACTGAAATTAGTTCATGATTTGTAAAAATTGTACTCACTATTTACTCACTCTCAAGTCTTTTATGAGTTTCTTTCTTCTGTTGAACACAAAAGAAGATATTTTGAAGAAAACTGAAAACCTGTTACCATCGACATCCATAGTAGGAAAAGCAAATACATTGGAAGTCAGTGGTTGCACTGGAACATTTTTCAGAATATCTCCTTGTGTTCAAAAGAAGAAAGAAATTCATAAAGGTTTGGAACCAATTCAGGGTGAGTAAATTTTCATTTTTGGGTGAACTAACTTTTTAACAAGTAAATTGTAAATGAGTCATATTTGTATACTCAAAAGTCTACCCATATGCAGGCTCTGCGCTGGAGCTCAGACTGCGTCCATCTGAAGGCATGGCAGCGTGGACGCACAGGATACCCGCTGGTAGATGCAGCAATGAGACAGCTGTGGCAGACTGGATGGATGAACAACTATATGAGGCACGTCGTGGCCTCTTTCCTCATTGCTTATCTGCATTTTCCCTGGCAGGAAGGATACCTCTGGTTTCAGGTGACACATACAGTAGACAACAAATCCTCATTCTTATGATGGCTTTGATTTAGTGATGACAACATAGCATTATGTGGGTGGAAATTAACTGGGCAATATTTAATGGCTATAAAGCCTGTAGTCATAATGAAAACACTATAGCATTTCATATTTCCAATGTTGATTGTATAGGCATCAGCTATGATAGGTAGTATTAGAAATATGAATTTCATCACCAATTTTTAATGCCTAGATACTTTTCACCTACCCTGCATAGTTTGTCAATATTTTATTCAAAATAAATGCACATTCATATTTAGCTAAAATGCCCTAGAAACAGTTTAGCAACACCCTGGAAAGTTTTTGGATTATTGGTGAAATTTTTTTAACACAATATGGCACAATCAGGTGGCTCAGTGGTTAGCACTGTTGCCTCACAGCAAGAAGGTTGCTGGTTCGAGTCCCGGCTGGGTCAGTTGGCATTTCTGTGTGGAGTTTGCATGTTCTCCCTGTGTTGGCGTGGGTTACCTCCAAATGCTCCGGTTTCACACAGTCCAAAGACATGCTCTATAGGTAAATTGAATAAACTAAATTGGCCGTAGTGTATGAGTGTGTGTATGGGTGTTTCCCAGTACTGGGTTGCAGCTGGAAGGGCATCCGCTGCGTAAAACATATGCCGGAATACTTGGCGGTTCATTCCGCTGTGAATGGCACAATCACAATATTGACGCAAGTTGCAAAATAAGTACTTTTACAAGGATGATTACAAAAGTAACTTTTTTTTTTTTTTTTTTTTTTTTTTTTTTTTTTTTTTGAGTATTGCTTCATTGTATATAAATGTTTGGAGTAATAAAATGTTTTAAATGAATTGTGAAAGCATTATGAAGTAGAAACTAGAATTCTGTTACCTGTAAACTAGAATTACTGAAACTGCTAAACTAGAACTGAAACTAAATATATAAAAACTAAATAAAAATGTGTTCACAAAATAAAAAACTAAACTAAAACTAACAAAACCCATTAATGAAACCAACTAAAACTGAATCGAAATGTACAGCAAATGTAAAATCGAATCAAAGTGAAAACTCAAACTGAAAACTATAATAACCTTGGCAAAACCTTTGACAAATTTTGAATACAATAATCTGAATATTCTTGAAAGGCACCCTAAAAGTTGAATTAATTATTCATAATATTTTTGAAGTGCCCTCAATATCATGAATATTCATTATCACTATACAGTTCATTAAATTATTAGCTCTCCTGTGATTAGTTTTTTTTCTTTTTCAAATATTTCCCAATTGATGATTAACAGAGCAAGAAATTTTTCACAATATTTCCTGTAATATTTTTTCTTCTGGAGAAAGTCTTATTTGTTTTATTTTGGCTAGAATAAAAGCAGTTTAAATTTTTTTTAAAACCATTTTAAGGTCAATATTATTAGCCCCCTTAAGCAATATGTTGTGAATAACTCATGAAATGAGTGAATATTCAGCAGGGCTAATAATTCTGACTTCAACTGTATATCTAGACACGACCTGTAATGGAGTATTCAACGCAGCATCTCAACACTATTTCTCCATTGTATAGGACACGCTGGTTGATGCTGATGTTGCCATAGATGCCATGATGTGGCAGAATGGAGGAATGTGTGGTCTGGATCACTGGAACTTTGTCATGCAACCGGTTGACGCAGCGCTTACCTGTGACCCCTGTGGCACCTTTGTGCGTCAGTGGTGTCCTGAACTGAAGGCTCTTCCTGATGACCTCATCCATAAGCCCTGGAAGTGCCCAGTGTCAATGCTGCGTAGAGCAGGTCTGTTACACTAATATAAATACGCAATGTTTATGTTCATAAACCTGATTTCCTCCCATCTTCTATCACACTTAAAAGGTTTGCTGTATACATTATTTTTAAGCCTTGTAATTTTAAAATTTGGACCGATATTAAAACATGATAATCACAATAAGACGCAACACTAAAGTACTAAACAGAAAGCTGCCTGACATAACAGCATGTGAGTGCTAAATTGTGTGGGTTTTTTTTGCATTTAAACAGTCAAATACATACATAGCTATGTAAGTAAATAAATAAATAAAAATAATAAAATAAATAAATAAATAAATTATATATATATAAATTTAGCTGGAAATAATGTTGCTATGGTGCCCCCTTTTTAGACATTACATTTTCTCATATATATATATATATATATATATATATATATATATATATATATATGTGTGTGTGTGTATATATATATATATATATATATAATGTATGTATATATATATGTATATTTGTGTGTGTGTGTGTGGATACACTATCTGACAAAATCCAAGTTTTAGGAACAACAAATAATAGCTTGACTTCTAGTTGATCATTTGGTATCAGAAGTGGCTTATATGAAAGGCAAAGGCCTCTAGATCAAAATAAAATATGATCATGCCTTGATTTTTAATTATTTAATTAGGACAGTAAGGTCTGACTTTGCTTAGACAAAAGTCTTGTCACTTAATGTACAGTATAGAACAGTAAATAATAATAAAATACAGTATAGAATATAAAGTCATGATGCATTGGAAAAAGAATTAATATTGTGTATGACTCCCATGAGCTTGGAGGACTGCATCCATACGTCTCTGCAATGACTCAAATAACTTATTAATAAAGTCATCTGGAATGGCAAAGAAATCGTTCTTGCAGGACTCCCAGAGATCATCAAGATTCTTTGGATTCATCTTCAATGCCTCCTCCTTCATCTTACCCCAGACATGCTCAATAATGTTCATGTCTGGTGACTTGGCTGGCAAATCCTGGAGCACCTTGACCTTTTTTGCTTTCAGGAACTTTGATGTGGAGGCTGAAGTATGAGAAGGAGTGCTATCCTGCTGAAGAATTTGCCCTCTCCTGTGGTTTGTAATGTAATGGGCAGCACAAATGCCTTGATACCTCAGGCTGTCGATGTTGCCATCCACTCTGCAGATCTCTCGCACGCCCCCATACTGAATGTAACCCCAAACCATGATTTTTCCTTCACCAAACTTGACTGATTCTGTGAGAATCTTGGGTCCATGCGGGTTCCAGTAGGTCTTCTGCAGTATTTGTGATGATTGGGATGCAGTTCAACAGATGATTCATCGGAAAAATCTACCTTCTGCCACTTTTCCAAATGATCAACTAGAAATCAAGTTATTATTTGTTGCTCTTACAACTGGGATCGACGACAAGACTTTTGTCAGGTAGTGTATATACATATAAAGTTCTGGCGAATTCTGAAGTGCATATCTCTTTTTACTGATTTGACCTGATAATTTTTGACCTGTAATATGTTGAATGTCGAATATATTAAGTTCAGATTAAATTACTTATTATTATTATTATTATTATTATTATTATTAATACTTATTTAATCATAAGTAATAATAATAAGTACCTACTAAAGAAATTATGCAGTTTCTGATGCAGCCAGTGTTTGCCCCATTTCCTGTAAAATCAGTTATCTTCACAATTATAAATATATAAATCCAAATTAAGAAAAATACACATCACATTTTGAAAGCAGAATGATTTGTCTTTGTCTTTTACTATATAAATCACTATATTTGTCCTCCCTTTCTGTTCACAGGTGTAGTTTTAGGTGGCAACTACCCCGAGCGTATCATTATTGACCTTGAGGAGCGACGTGCACAGTCTCTGCAGGATGTTGCGTCGGTGCGGAGGCGTTTTAGGCAGTTTGTAGACCAGCGATCGGGCTGTGATCTGGTGCCTGTTCCTGCCAGACTGGTGCAGGACGCTTTAGGCAGTATGGAGGATGTTGTGAAGCATGAAAAAAAACGGCTTCCTCCTTCCGGTCATCACCCGAATGGAGTTTAAACACCAGTCGGAGGATCCAGACAGGCAGGATAACCCGTACAGTGCTGTGTTGAAGGGCTACGTCAGTCGCAAACGAGATGAAACCGTTGCCTTCCTAAATGAGCGAGACTTCACAGCCAGCGTGATGTGTGAGAGCACACAGCGTAGAGAGAGGTTAGAGAGGGACGGCTGTCTTCTGGAGGGTTTACCTCGGCCCACCGCCTCACGTGGAGGAGCCAGGAGAACTCAAACCAGAGACCCCTACAGCAAAGTGCCTGGAGGTGTCGCCGTTCCACGCAGATAATACGCTAAATAGTTAGAGGTTAGAGTTAGAGGAACGCTAAATAGTTCACCCAAAACTGAAAATTCTGTCATCATTTACTTAGTCTTAGCCTCAAACGTCACGCCAAGCACCGCCCACAGATCTGTGGCTGAACGTCTGATGCATATGGCACACTTTTCTGGAAACAATTTAGCATGCCCTCAGTCGTCCTCTGATTGGTTTAAATGTACAGGATTTCTGGCAGTTGAGTGTGGCGCAATCTTAATCAGCCTCGAAACTAGTCTGAGCAGTAAAAAAACCCTGCGATTTGTCTTGTCTTTGATCAGTGATTTTTCTGCCTGCACACCTATCTGTTATTGTGAGGATAAGTTTATGACGATGAGCATTTATCAATTTGACTTAAACGCTGGATTATTTAAAGCAGGGGTGCCAAACTCAGCTCCTGGAGGGCCGCAGCCCTGCATTGTTTAGATGCAACCCTGCTTCAACACGCTTATCTGTAGGTTTCAAAAAAGACTGAGGCACTCAATTAGCTTGATCAGGTGTTTAATTAGGGTTGGAACTAAACTGTGCAGAGCTTCGGCCCTCCAGGAACTGAGTTTGGCACCTGTGATTTAAAGCAGTGTTTCTCAACCACATTCCTGGGGGACCACCAGCTCTGCACATTTTCCAAGTCTCCTTAACCAAGCACACCTGATTCAGATCATCAGCAGAGACTGAAAGACCTGTAATGGGTGTGACAAATGAGACATCCAGAACATGCAGTGTTGGTGGTCCTCCAGGAACGTGGTTGAGAAACACTGATTTAAAGTATGCAATACTCGCTACATAAAAGCTTCAAAACGTGATGTCGACAAACGCAGGTATGCTTAAATTCTCGCTTTGTCTAATGGCAATCTTCAAATATTCTGTCATTTTGGTCATAAAATTGGTCAAAAAGACATCGTTCAAAACTGTTTTTGAATGTGTATACTCACAAATACAACAAAAACTTGCTTTTATAGAACAAAGAAAACTTTCACTCATCTGAGTGAAAAAGTAAACAAGTTTGAAACAAGCAAAGGATGAGTAAATGATGACAGAATTTTCAGTTTGGTGTGAATTATCCCTTTAAGGTTGAAACACATTACACGACTTTTCCATTGTTTTTTTTTCTCTGTCGGCTGCCTAAATGAGTTGGCTGTAGTTGCCGAAAGCCATCCATTGTAGATTTAAAAAAAAAATGCTGTATTATATATGCCAGGCTAAAAATGCAAAGGGAAACTGGGAAACACCCATACACTCTCGCATTCACATACACTACAGCCAATTTAGATCATCCAATTCACTTACACTGCATGTCTTTGGACTGTGGGGGAAACTGGAGCACCCGGAGGAAACCCACACCAACACAGGGAGACCATGCAAACTCCACATAGAAATGCCAACTGGCCCAGCCGGGACTCGAACCAGCGACCTTCTTGCTGTAAGCCACCGTGCCATCCCATTAAGAAATTAAGTTAACCTATTATTATTTTTAAAAATTAATGTGGATTGAACATAAAACAGTAAAAGTCGTTCCAATGAAATCTCAAGAATTGTGTTGTTTTAGCTCATGTTAAATTAGTTTGAACAAGCAACAAAAAATATTTTTTGAGTGTACCTAAACGCTAAAAGTGCCTTTAAAGTTTTTACACCTGCTTGAGTTTTGCAGTTACTGTCATTTTGACACACTTGTTCCTCTGAAACCAGGAGACTTCAATCAATTCAATCTGTCTTCAAATTGAAACCATAATAATAGGGCATGCTCTTGTTGCCTTTTTGTGACAAACAGCCACATGCAAAAAAGCAGAAAGAGGATATGTTGTATGTCTTCCATTGTTGTTTACCAGGCCGTTCACATCACATGCTGCACATATACATTAGAAATAATGAATTAAGTGCGCAAAAGACACCTACCAAATAAGGGTACTGTTGGCAGTGGAAACGATTGTCAAGCAGCACAGTCTTGGGCTGTCTCTCAAATCACCCTTATAGCCTTCATTATGGCACTATTTGAGGGGACAGCCTTTTGTAGTGGTGTCCGAAACCAAAGTGAAAAATTGTAATGCATACATTAAATCCCACAATGCACTGCAATAACAAGTGTATAGCCAGTGCTCAATGGATAGAGGTTAGAGAATTCCCATAATGCACTGTGAAAATCATTTGCTGAATGAATTCCCTCATCTACCCATACAATGGCATGTACAGTGGAATTCTAGATGTATAATCATCTAAATATTTTTTTAAGGTTTGTCTAGGTCGTCTTTTTTTTATTCGATGTTTGTTTTCTAAAACATGCACTTTGAAACCCTTTTTTGACCCCAAAATGCCATTTTCATGTGAAGGAATTGCCAAAACAAACTAAATTTTAAACTAAATTTGTTTACACATCCGCTATTTTCTATTTTGAGCAGATTTAAGAGAATTTTTTTCAATTGCTATGCGTCCTCTAGAAATGTGGTGCTCATTTCTGCATGAATTTGCAGTTTAAGATGACAAACTGGTAAACATATTTTCATTAATGTTTAAATTGTAAAAGTCACGTAGTGTGTTGCAGCTCTTGGTGCCTTTTACAAACACTTTACAGACACACTTGATATATCATTTAATACAAATAACCTATTTATATTGTATTTTCTAATAATGTGATATGTCATTATTGCTCATTTTATAGTGTACTATTACTTTGAGATCGTCACCTAGTGTTCCCTGTTCCTGGAGGCACACCAACAGTACATATTTTGGATGTCACCCTTATCTGACCCATTCATTTCAGGTTTTGGAGTCTCTTCTAATGCTCTGAGTTGATTCAGGTGTGTTTGATTAGGGAGAGGTTGAAAATGTGTACTGTTGGTGTGCCTTCAGGAACAGGGTTGGGAAACACTGCTCTAGTGAATACAGCAGGCAAAATTTATTAATTTGTTACTTTGAATTGGGACACAATATCTAGAGATCAGAATAACATATTAGGTTGTACCCGATTTTATTTCATGTTGACAAAATTACAGCATGAGCAACTTTTTCTGTGGTTTTGGAAACTTGTATTTTAACGTACACTCACCGGCCACTTTATTAGGTACACCTGTCCAACTGCTCGTTAACGCAAATTTCTAATCAGCCAATCACATGGCAGCAACTCAATGCATGTAGACATGGTCAAGATGATCTGCTGCAGTTCAAACCGAGCATCAGAATGGGGAAGAAAGGTGATTTAAGTGACTTTGAACGTGGCATGGTTGTTGGTGCCAGACGGGCTGCTCTGAGTATTTCAGAAACTGCTGATCTACTGGGATTTTCACGCACAACCATCTCTAGGGTTTACAGAGAATGGTCCGAAAAAGACAAAATATCCAGTGAGCGGCAGTTCTGTGGGCGCAAATGCCTTGTTGATGCCAGAGGAGAATGGCCAGACTGGTTCCAGCTGATAGAAAGGCAACAGTAACTCAAATAACCACTCGTTACAACTGAGGTATGCAGAAGAGCATCTCTGAACGCACAACACGTCCAACCTTGAGGCGGATGGGCTACAGCAGCAGAAGACCACACCGGGTGCCACTCTTGTCAGCTAAGAACAGGAAACTGAGGCTACAATTCGCACAGGCTCACCAAAATTGGACAATAGAAGATTGGAAAAACGTTGATTGGTCTGATGAGTCTCGATTTCTGCTGCGACATTTGGATGGTAGGGTCAGAATTTGGCATCAACAACATGAAAGCATGGATCCATCCTGCCTTGTACCAACGGTTCAGGCTGGTGGTGGTGTAATGGTGTGGGGGATATTTTCTTGGCACACTTTGGGCCATTTATGACTGGTCTTTGTTTCCTTTAAAAATATATCATCTATTTTCATGCATTGGGTTCTATATTTTGTACATTAGACATTTCTAAATGAATAAAACAATTTAAAGCAGCGGAGAGTTTTATGTAGTTGTTTAATAGTGTTAATTAATGTTAATCACTTCCTCAAAACCAACATAATTTCATACCCATCCTCAAACTGGACAGTGTTGTACTTCCACATTTTATTTGCAGCTTATTTCAAGCAAAAACAAGCTTTCGTAGGAACAGTGTAACATCTACAAAAGAGATGAAACCGTTACGTGCTTGATCTCCAAATATTTGTTGCTAGAAAATGAACATACAGTAACTGGCTCGATTTAACCAGGTTTGCTTGTTGTTTTCCCAAGCAAAGTGCATAGTGTTGTATCCAATGTGGTCCCCTGCGTTGGCTGGGTGTGGGGTTGATAGGAAAATATATTTTAGAAGAACATCTAAACTAAATCAGCTACAAACGAAAATGTATTTGATGAAGAAATAAACATTCCTTAAGTGATTGGTTTTTAAATCCTCTCCCAAATGCGTCAAGCACTCTAGTCCTCTATAGATTTGATGTATCTCTCATATGCAGCTTCATCCATCAGTCCATCCAGTTCCTCAGGAATGGATACGGTCATCTTCATCAGCCAGCCTGTGAACAAAATACACACTTTATGACGATTTTGTTACAGATTTAAGCTAGAGCTGCATGATATTGGAAAAATCGGATATTGCGACATTTAATTTTTCTGCGATTAAATATTGTGATTATGAATACAGTTTCAAAGGATGGTTTGAATAGCTCGATTTGATGACTTTTTGGGGAGTCTAACAGTATTCAGGTACAGAAATTGATTAATCGCAATGCAAAAAAATGCTTTTCTTACTTTGCTTTTTCTCATTTCTAGTGCAAATATCTCAAATTCTTAGATCAAGTAAAAATATTATTTTAATATTATGATGTTATGTGATGTTTAATATTCTTTTTCTATCGTTTCTACTGTTGTAGCACCCTGAGTATAAGAAAGGCACATTATAAATCTAATTTATTTTTATTTAATTCAGAGGAATGTCTCACCATCTTTATAGCAGGACTTGTTGACCAGTCCAGGGTTGTCCGCCAGGGCATCATTGACATCCGTCACCTCTCCAGTCAGAGGTGAGTACAACTCGCTCGCTGCTTTAACACTCTCCAGAGCACCAAACTCATCTACAGAAAACACATCAGTGTATACACAAACAAAATAGTAACTGATCCTAGTATTTGTTTAATTTACTACAAGATATAACTACACTGCCCTGAAATCACAGTTGAGATAGGACATCCAAGGCCTTGTTTACAATTGAGGTAAAGCTGGTTTTATATTCGCACATTCGTTCAGTGACAACTTGTGACACAATCTTTATTTTTGTTTACCATGCTACTTTGAATATTTGGTCTGAAATCGCATGCAAGTATGACTTTGAACAACATTAACACTATTTAATTGACTGTTATTGGCATTTGGGTCAAACAATTGAGGAAAAGTTGGTTTTATATTCGCACATTCAGACTTTCTTCTTAATAATATGATTTCAGAAAAGTATTTGCACATTGTAAATAGGGAAATCATATTAGCAGCCAATGACGATCAAAGTACAACATTGTTCACAGTCAATTGAATAGTGCTAATGTTGTTTTCAAGCCATACTTACATGCTATTTTAGACCGAATATTCAAAGCAGCATGATAGGGACAGTGTCACAAGATGTCACTGTTCAAAAATGAACGAATGTCCGAATATAAAACCAATTTTACCTCAATGGTCAAACATATCATACAAATGTGAAATACAGATGTTAACAGGGTAAAACAGTTTGAGCGTGAACATATTACTCACTCCTTTGCAGACTGCCATTTAAATTATACATTTCAAAAATACTTTTTGGCATGAAAAGTAAACCGAGCATTTTGTGCATCAAGTGCATTAGTTAATACATATTTTATACATATATTTTGAGACATTTTAAAATAAACACTGACAAAATGTATAATCTAACTTGCAGTTTGCAAAGGAGTTATTTTTAAAAAGTCTAATGTCTAAAAACAAATATGTGCAGTAGTTTTTAAACAAGTAAGCTTTTAAATAAGTTTGTAATTTTCTGTCTCAGTAGCAGAAAACGTGGGTCATGTTTGCATTTTCCTCAGTCACTGTCCATAATTCTAACCACAAAAGAAAGATTAGGCTTCAAATAATGATGCATGTTGTTGCTAGAAGGTATACAGCTGCAAATTAACAAAAAATATTTATTATTTATTAAATTACACATTATTTATATTTTATTAACGTGTACCCCTACCCCAACCCTCACGGTAATTTAAAAACAGTAATTATTTCGATTATTATTCATATTATTTATTAAATTATATGTTAAATTGTATTTTATTAAAGCCTACCCCAACACTCACAAAAAAATGTGAAAACAGTAATATAGATTATTATTCATATTATTTATTACAATACACATTAAATTGTATTTTATTAAAACCTACCCCAACACTCACAGTAATGTAAAAACGGTAATTAGATTATTATTCATGTTATTTATTAAAATACACATTAAATTGTATTTTATTAATGCCTACCATCACCATAATGTAAAAACAGTAATGTTGTAGAGTGTCACAAAAATGATGCTATGTTAATGTGCATAACCGCAGCTTTATCCATTCTAGACTTTACCCCATGTCAAAATAGTTAATGAATTGAACATACTTGATACACATCTACTTCTGAGCCAGCTTGCATGTCTCTGATATACTTAAATACAGTTTGAGGTAAAGTTGGTTTTATATTCGCACATTTGGACTTTCACCTTAATAATATAACTTTAGAAAAGTATTATTTGCAAATTCTAAAGTGAAATCATATTAGCAGGCAATGACTATTAAAGTACAACATTGTTCAGTCAATTAAATAGTGCTAATGTTGTTTAAAGTCATACTTGCATGCCATTTCAGACCGAATATTAAAAGTACAATATAGGAAGCTTGTCACAAGTTCTCACTGTTCAAAAGTGAACGAATGTACGAATATAAAACCAACTTTACCCCAATAAATGCAGTACAGTTTTACCTGTCTGTGATAACTTTGCGCCAATTTCAGGAAGCCCGCAGTAAACCACATCCCCCAGTGCCTCCTGGAAACAACACAACATAAACACGACAATACATCCTATATAGCTATTTCTATAACAATAAAGCATTAAGAAGTATCCAAACCTGAGCAAAATTACTGATGCCCACCGTCGCCACACCACCTTCCACGTGAACCCACTCGTGTTTGTCTGTGAACTTCGGCGCTGCAGAATAACAGAAAAAAAAAAGTTATACGACGTAAACATATATTTACATATAGACCGATATACACCAGCGTATCTAGCATTTATAGACACCTAATATCAGTTGTCAAAATGAACGTGACCGTAAACTTTGTCGCGTGGCGCCTGTAAACATCCACAAGTGTAAATACCTGCGCAGAATGGAGTGTTTGTGCTCAGACATCTTCTGTAGCATGTCCTGGCAAGCAGTCTAGCTGGAGCATGAGCGTTTAAGTTTGAAAGACGAGGCAGAGAAGAGGTCAAACTAACAGAAACACATCGTAAAACTGTGCACATCGCCATCATTCTTCGTACGCGTATATTGTTGGACACCGTCGCGCCTTGATGATGTCATTGTGGGAATGTACTGTTGTGAGGGGAAAATGCATAGAGAGCAGCTTTAGAAAATAATGCATTACAATATTGAGTTACTCCCCAAAACAGTAACTAGTTGCATTACTTAGTTACTTATTATGGTACGTAATGCGTTAGGTTACTTTTGCGTTACTTTTTCTGACGTGGCTGAGGCTTGATCTCTTTCAGAAGTTGCAGGTTTTTTTTCCCTTTCAGCTCCAAAAAATGTGACATCTCGCTACATGGAGGTTCAAAAGGAGATATGGGCCCGACTCTCAAGATAGAAGCCTGACTTAAGAGCTGCACACACCTTGTTGCTGCGGTTCTTCTATGAATATATAATAGATTAGACCTTTCCTTCTTTTTACATTGTTCTGGCCATTTATATAAGTGCAAGGCCCTGTCATTAAGTGTTAAGTCATTTATGTTTTTTTTGTAATGACACTGAGTGTTGCTTTTCATTAAGAATGTTCATTAAGAAGAACCTTTTCTGCTGCAGTTTTGATTTTTGTTCCAGGAAATAATGTTTTAGACATGACTTTACCTGTTGCTCCTGTTTACTTTAGGTTCTGTTCAGCAATATATTTGGTAACATATAGCAATTTATCAGCATTTTTTTTTAACCTTACTAATGTACTAGTTGCCTGCAGCAGTTTACTTTTTCGAATTCTGGCTGTGGTTTGGTTTGATGAATTTTTATTTCATCTCAGTATGATTAATGCCTTTGCTAAATGTTTTACTCAAATAAAAAAAACGTGTTTTGATTAAGTCTTAGATGTAATTTCAAATGAATTAAAACAAACTAAAATTGAAATTAAAGTGTCCCCTCAACCCTGTTACAGTCTTCAACCCCGTCACTGTATCCTCAACCCTGTGACGTTACTATTTTTGGAAAATAAAATAAGGAAAACAATTAAAAATAGAAGAAATTCTTGCTGAGTACCAACCACCATGTTAAGGCCTAACACTGTAAATACATGAGACATCTACATTTAAAACGTTTTTAGAAAAATAAAGAGACCACAGACACATTATTTGTAACTTAAATCACATAAAAAAATCTAAAACTTATTAAAAATGTTATATTTTAGCCATTAAATTGATTTGAGGGACATATGAGCAATGGGAAAATGTTGGTTTTATAGCAAAAGCTTTGTAAAATACTATTAAAAAATCTGTTTTGTCCGTTACGGGGTTGAGAATAAAAGGTGTCCAAATAAGATTAAAACAAAAAATAATATAAAGGCTTTAATGCCTGAGGTGGGAAAATATAATTTTATTTTGAAAGTTTAAGTTGTGCCTAACTATGTAGGCTATTTAAAAATATAATCAATACGCTTTTTAAAAATGAGTTTGCTCAAGTTAAAATATATATTACCGAATGCCAGGAATGACCCATATGCTGGATAAGTTGGCGGTTCATTTGTGGCGACCCCAGATTAATAAAAGGACTGAGTCGAAAAGAAAATGAATGAATGAATTCTATTTTTTATGTATGGTCCTGCACACACCTGTTCCTAGAGCACATAGTTTGACCGTTTTCTGCCATTTAATTATACATTTTTTCCATAGGCAACTGAATCGGAAGTTCTAAAATAATCACAAAATGATTTTTCTAAATTATGCCGGTGAATGAGACGTTTTACTAGGGTAAGAGATAAAAGAAAAACGACCAAAATATATATAGGCTATCGCTTAATTGACTGGACTGTACAATGTTATAAAGGAAGGTAAAATTGTTGTCAGGTTACTTCACCTATTCTGTAGACTAGAGTGTGTCATTCCATTCATCAGGTCGTGTTTGCTGCGCGCAGGTGCGCTCCGTCCTCATGATGCCGCAGGTGCGCGCAGGTGCATCCTCCTCCTCCTTCTCCTCCTCTGACTGTACAGAAGATGGACGTTTATCCTTCACTTCTCTGGGAAAACGCACATTAGCTTGTTATACGTGTTGTCATACATTTCATCTTTCATTTATCCTGAAAGACTTCTTCTGACGGAGAATTCCCATCGATAAAATGAAACTCGTCATTTGATAGTGAAGGACGCCGCTCTGAGATGAACGAACAGCGGGACATTAAACTGTTTTCATTCTGTGCACTCTTCATTTTCAGGCTATTTGTGCTCCAAGGTAAGTGTCTCTTTAATTTTAAGATATGCTTCAGTTTTTCCTAATATTTTATATTTTATGACCCTTTTATTAAAATATAACAATACTTTTAAACTAAAATGTTTTCTAAAATTACATATTTTTGTATTCCTGCTATAATAAAATATCAGTTATATTGTTTTAGCCGCAAGACATTCAACAAAAATGTTATAAACGCTTAATACTTTTAAAAGGAAGTTAAAAAAAGGTTTTTGGCTTAAGATTTATTACAGTTTTGATGGGAAAGTTGCTTTAATTTATATGCAAATAATGTGAATTATGTGTAAAGTGCTCAGCATAATTGAGTACACCCCATTTTGAAAATGAATATTTTTATCCATTTCTCAGTGAATATAGGCAATATATTTTGGTGCATTTAAACAAAACAGATTTATTAAACATAATATTTTAGTCAAACATATTTAGAAATTGAAAGATAATACAATTAAATTAAAGCAAAATATTGCAAAAAATTACAAACTGCAAAATTTCAACTAAATTGTTCAATGTTTTTGCCTCTCCTGATTTTTCCTCTTTTTAAAATTATTTTATTTGTATTTAATATTTTTCTATAACATAAATTTGGGTGTACTCGTTTTTGGAAAATTATCGTAAGTTATTTTGTTAGATAAGCTCCAGATTTGGCTTCAGTACTGACTAATCTAATGTATATGCACAAATATAATATTGTACAGCTTTCTATTAAAAATATGAATTTAAAAGACAGACTTGTGAGGGGTGTGCTTACATATGCTGAGCACTGTATATTAAGCCTTGTAAAAAGTATAATAATATAAATAGTAATAATAATAATAATATAAATATATAATAGTAAACAAATCAAATAAAATGCATAGAAAGCATAATTCAATTAAACAGTCTGTTTTAATGTTTACAATAGATTTTTATGAAAATGTAACTTGACAATATGGGTGAAATAATGTTCCACCATCATTCAGACAGGGTAACATATATATTTATGTAAATATTAAAGACCACGTTTATTCTTATCTGACCTTAAAATTTACAACTAAAGCGATCAAACAAAATTTTATGTATTATAAATAATAAAAAAGAAAACATCTTGATGACAATTGAGTAAAACTCTCATTATGCATGCATTTTGCTGATACAGTTTTGCTTTTGACAGGATTTATTTGCCAGGAGTCAAACTCAGAAAATAAACTCCCCAGGTATGTGTTTTCTAATATTTTTCTCTAACTATGATGGCTTGTAGTGTATGTTTAGAATGGTTTTAGGTTTTTAACCATTTAACTGCCTGCTCTACCAAATGGTTGACCACATTTTGACTGTTTTAAATAACAACTGTTAAAGTCATTTAAAGAATGGCTTACAAAGAAATCAAACAAACATAATCCTGTTGCACTACTACACTTGATTTTGGTTTTATTGTATTGTATTGTATTGTATTGTATTGTATTGTATTGTATTGTATTGGTCTTACACTTCATATTTTCTGATTTTTCATAGTATATGTATTAATTCGGGTACTTTTACCATAAACTGACATATCAACCATTTGGTAGAGGTTAATATTTTAGAAATTATGGAATGTGTTGAAAAAAATACATTGAGTGTGTTAACTAGCGACATTAGGAGTTGCAATCCAATTTTCTTTTTCTTGATGGGGCAGTTAAAGGGTTAAAAGTGTTAAAATGAGATGGCGCTTTGGTGATGCATTTAAAAACTGCCGGACCCTATAAAACATCCGCTATTACTAGGGTATTTTGAGTCGAGAGGCAGTGTCAAGTTATATATGCAGCCGCTGATAAGATGTTAAGTGTTTGGTCTAATGTTTTACTGTGTAACCATTAAACCAGTTCCGTGAGAATCATGCTGTCCATCAGCACGACTGTGTCTGCGTGGCATCTTAAGTGTTTCTGAACCTTTAGTCTCACAGTCACCGCACTTTTAATACTGCTCTCTTTGTGCCACTTTTAAAAGGAGGGTTAATGCACTGCGGCAGAAACGGGATCTCTTCCGTGAAGAGGTGAGTATACCTAAGAGAAAGCGACAAGGGACAGAGTGGAGTAACCACACACACACACACACACACATGCACGCACAAATACTGAGATACACACTCAGTGCTGACAAAGCTGTCTTTGTGGCTTTTACACAAATGCTAAAGCCTCTGAAAGCTCCAGTCCCAAATGTCTACAGTGGCAAAACCATGTGAGGCAACGCCAAGACAAGTTCACCAACATGGCTTAGTGGCTAGACATGGTATTGTTGTCTCTATACATATACTAATATTCATTCATTCATTTTCCTTTGGCTTAGTCCCTTTATTTTTAGGGGTCACCACAGCGGAATGAACCACCAACTTATCCAGCATATGTTTTACGCAGCGGATGCCCTTTCAGCTGCAACCCAATACTGGGAAACACACATACACACTCATTCACAATGAATTTACACATTCACACACATACACTACGACCAATTTAGCTTATTCAATTCACCTATAGCGCATGTCTTTGGACTGTGGGGGAAACCGGAGCACCTGGAGAAAACCCACGCCAACAAGGGGAGAACATGCAAACTCCACACAGAAACGCCAACTGGCCCAGACGGGGCTTGAACCAGTGACCTTCTTGCTGTGAGGCGACAGTGCTAACCACTGAGCCACCATGTCACCCCCATATCCTAATATACCATATATTAATACCACTGTACTAAGAAGCACTCTTTGTTCTTGTTTTTGTTGTTGTTTTTAGCTATTCCTGCACCGAATATTGTAAGAAATCTGTGGAATTCTGTGGAATAATTTTAAAACTTAAATAAAATAAAATTAAAGTACGTCTTAACTTTTATTTAAAGGCACAATATGTATGATTATTTTAATTAAAATACCCCAAAACCATAAGAAACCATAAGAACAGTGATATATTTTGCTCACTTATGCACTTACATTATCCCAAATGTTTCAAAAAATGCTTAAATCCAGAGAAAAAAGCAGTTTTATCTAGTACGGTGGCACGTGTGATGTGTGTTCATGCTAGTGAAGACACACTCGATTTACGATTTGGTTTTATAGAAAACTGTAAATCACCACAGACACTATAATATGTTGTGTGTTTTATTAGACTGCACAGAGCAGCATTTTAACAGAGCCTTAAAATGTATTTAGTCTGATAAAACATCGCTGCTTCTTAATATGATTATGAGCAGTAGTACAGGAAGTGGTGGACTGTGGCATAATAAAAGCTCTGCTGTTTTTGTGCTGTTTCATGCTCATCTCTCATTAGCAATTGCTTCTAGCATCTTGTTTCGTTCCACGGCTTTCAGTCTTACTCCTTTTTCATACTACCATGATAGTAAGTGTTGAATACTTTAGCTCATTCATCAACGTGATTTCTGCAAGAGTCCCATAGGATGTAATGAAGACCCAACAACTCCCATGATTCCACACTCAGTTACAATGTCATCAAAGTACGCCTTTGTTTGGTGCGAATGCACAGCCACTAACAATGAAAATTACATACTGTGCTTTTATGGTTTACAATGCAAATCCAAGTAAAACAGCAAATACAGCATATCTATCATATAATGCATGCTCTAAGACATAGAAAATAATACATTACAAATTATATTGTACACAAATGATCTAAACATTTGCATATTAATAAATAATAACTGAAATAAATATAAAAAACTGAATATATATATATATACATATATATATATATATATATACATATATATAATTAGACTTATTTACATAAGTAAATACAATTATAGGCTAAACCATTAGCAGAGTTTTCTGTGGGTGGAGACTATGTGTGGAGCTTCCCTTAAAAATGCAAAGACTTGGCAATTATACTGATACTGTATTTTTTTTCTCTCTGCAGACCCTTAGCGCAGTGCTGTCTGATTCAGCTCTGCCGCGAAGAGTTCTTCATAATTACACAGCAAGAGATGCATCAACAGGTAATGTACATACAGTATTTTATGAAGTTTCTCTATGAAATTCCACTGTAGCTACTGTCAGCTTCATTGTGCTAACAATGTGAATTGTTTGTGCACTTTAATTAAAACATCTACAAAGACAAAATGTTGGTAAAACAAAAAAACCTTAAAGTATTAATAAGTGTTTTTATGTGTTGTTATTATTACAGTGAAAAGGGCTATACTGTATGTTGAATCTACTTGAGCAAAAAAAAAAGAGCCGTATCTTGGCCAAAGACTTCAAACATTACAGGCAGAAAAAAGGAATGTTACATTTAGAGTAATTGTATGTACACTGTAAACAATATTTCTGTATTTTATCATTCACAAGTGTTTACTGTTTATTTATGGTTGTGAATTGCATTATGGGAGCTTGATTTTTGCTTTGTTGACTTTTGATGTTGAAAATTCAACTCTACAGTTTAACAAAGTGGCTTTTATTGACATTTTAGTAGTTTGAAATAATATAATGTATATGAAATAATATATAGAGAAATAAGTCTGTAAAATAACAGAAACTGTATTGGCAGTTTATTACAAGGTTTTTGTACCGTAATATACAACACCAACCCAGACAATATATCACTTTAAACTATTAAAAATGTTCATAAAAGTCACTTTTTCCATCTTCATTCATTCATTTTCTTTTCGGCTTAGTCCCTTTATTAATCTGGGGTCGCCACAGCAGAATGAACCGCCAAATTATCCAGCATATGTTTTACGCAGCGGATGCCCTTCCAGCTGCAACCCATCACTGGGAAACACCCATTCACACACATACACTATGGACAATTTAGCTTACCCAATTCACCTATAGCGCATGTCTTTGGACTGTGGGGGAAACCGGAGCACCCGGAGGAAACCCACGCGAACACGGGGAGAACATGCAAACTCCACACAGAAATGCCAACTGACCCAGCCGGGGCTCGAACCAGCGACCCTCTTGCTGTGAGGCAACAGCGCTAACCACGGCGCCACCGCGCTGCCCACTTTTTCCATCTTTTCAAAGTTAAAAGGTGTTCAAATTCAAAAGCATAAATAAATGGGGAAAAATGAAAAATAAAACCATGAATCACAAAATACGGAAATTAAAACTTTACAGATATTTTTTACAGCGTATTTTTAATTGTAATTATTACTCGATTAATCTAGAGATAATCAAAACGATTAATCTTCACACAAATAGGCTGCTCTCTAAGCAATTTAATTTACTTACTCTTACTCCCAGGGCCAACTATATCGAAGTTGATATTTAGCTGCACCTTATTGGTGTTTTGTAACATCTAGTTTTTATGAGGTGAGTTGTTAGCCCAACGCTCAACTCCCGACCAGGAGGACCAGGACATACACACATACACTACGGACAATTTAGCTTACCCAATTCACTTACAGTGCATGTCTTTGGACTGTGGGGGAAACCGGAGCACCTGGAGGAAACCCATGCCAACGGGGAGAACATGCAAACTCCACACAGAAATGCCAACTGACCCAGCCGGGGCTCAAACCAGCGACCTTCTTGCTGTGAGGGGACAGCGCTACCCACTGTGCAACCATGTCGCCCAAGCAACTTAATTTACCTTAAATTAATCCGAAAAAAATATTAGACATATTAAATTGTAAACTATTTTTACCCTACAAATGACATGACAAACAGAGAGATATACTCATAAGTAACTCACATGATATAATTATGAGAACATTATTCGTTTAGATTTTTTCGTCTTCAAACCAATTTTAGGATTTTAAGCCAAAAACCCTCTCTGGCTAGAGCACTTCAACAACATGTCCACTGATGTTTAAGAAGTAGGTCAGTAGATGGAGAGTACTGTAGATGCTCTTTGTGTGGCTGTTCAGAAGCATTCGACCACATCAGTGTCTACATTACAAAAGCAATCCAGTCAAGTGTGTTTTCAGCTAGCTCCTGAAGTGGACAAAAGCTGGAAACATTTCAGTCCCCGTTTACACCTGTATTTAGTTTTCTCTACTTGTGATCGCATCAACAAAAACACACCTTTATACCAGTTCTTATATGCTTCTGTGGGTTGCTTTAGAATACTAATCCAATGCTAAAGAAAATCTTAAATCTCTCTGCAAAAACACTGGGGCTGCACATCTTCAGTGCATGACCTGTCATTTTCAGCAGTATTACTAATGCCTTTAAAATGTGCCTTTTGTGTTTGTTGTAGAATATTGTGGGTGTCTTAATGGTGGCTGGTGCCAGGATGAAGGACGCTGTGATTGTGCTCAATTCCAGGGTCTCGGTGATCGCTGTCAAATCAGTAAGAAACACACACACACAGACACGCATTTGTACAGCTATCTTTACGGGGACTTTCCATAGACTTAATGATTTTTATATTATATACTATACCCCCCTACCCCAGTGGTTCTCAATTATTTTTTGGTCATGCCCCCCTTTAAACCCATAAAACAAAATCTGGCACCCAATAACTCCCCCTATCCCACCACTAACTAAGAAATAATTCTACTAAACTATATGACAAATTACCACTTTTTTTGTTAAATTGAAAAACTTGTTGTCAATAAAACACCTGCATCACTTGAAAAATAAAAAAAGAAAGAATAACATAAAAAATAACAATTAAAAAAATAATTATATTAACCCCCCCCAAATCATTCCAAAGGTGAGGTCCTGTTCGTACCTGTTATTCAGATACGTTTTCGTTCATCCAATTACAAGTGAACAACACCAAGTAGGTCTAAAAGGGGTGTGAAAAGTTTTGAGCTTGTCCACTTTTGACTTTTGATTTAGAGGTGGTCGAAAATGCATTTCACCAGATTGCTTTAACCCCAACCCTACCCATAAACCCAAGCCCTAAAACCAACCCTCACAGGGAACAATCTGCATTTTTACATTTTCAGTAGTACTTCATTCTGTTTGATTTATGAGCAATTTTCATCGTCAGGACCAACATGTCCCCACAAGGTCAAAATTTAGTTTATTATTGTTTTTGTGGGGTAATTAGGGGCCAACAATGTAAACAATACAAGGCACACACACTTGTATACATGGTTTACAGGGACACTCCATATGAGTAATTTATTTTAGAAAACCACTTATTATATGACCCTACCCCACCCCTGCTACTAAACTCAACCCTCAAAGGAAACAACCTGCATTTTTACATTTTCAAAATACTCTCATCAATATTTTCATCTGCCATTTTTCTCATCAGGACCAAAACAATGTCCCCACAAGGCCAAAATTTACATGTTCTTGTGGGGTAATTAGGTGCCAACAATGTAAGGAATACTAGACACACACACCCACACACACTTGTATACAGTCGTGGCCAAAAGTTTTGAGAATGACATAAATATTGGAAATTGGAAAAGTTGCTGCTTAAGTTTTTATAATAGCAATTTGCATATACTCCAGAATGTTATGAAGAGTGATCAGATGAATTGCATAGTCCTTCTTTGCCATGAAAATTAACTTAATTCTGAAAAAAACTTTCCACTGCATTTCATTGCTGTCATTAAAGGACCTGCTGAGATCATTTCAGTAATCATCTTGTTAACTTGGGTAAGAATGTTGACGAGCACAAGGCTGGAGATCATTATGTCAGGCTGATTGGGTTAGAATGGCAGACTTGACATGTTAAAAGTAGGGTGATGCTTGAAATCATTGTTCTTTCATTGTTAACCATGGTGACCTGCAAAGAAACGCGTGCAGCCATCATTGCGTTGCATAAAAATGGCGTCACAGGCAAGGATATTGTGGCTACTAAGATTGCACCTATATCAACAATTTATAGGATCAAGGAAAGAGGTTCAATTCTTGTAAAGAAGGCTTCAGGGCATTCAAGAAAGTCCAGCAAGCGCCAGGATCGTCTCCTAAAGAGGATTCAGCTGCGGGATCGGAGTGCCACCAGTGCAGAGCTTGCTCAGGAATGGCAGCAAACAGGTGTGAGCGCATCTGCACGCACAGTGAGGCTAAGACTTTTGGAAGATGGCCTGGTGTCAAAAAGGGCAGCAAAGAAGCCACTTCTCTCCAAAAAAAAATCAGGGACAGATTGATCTTCTGCAAAAAGTATGGCGAATGGACTGCTGAGGACTGGGGCAAAGTCATATTCTCAGATGAAGCCCCTTTCCGATTGTTTGGGGCATCTGGAAAAAGGCTTGTCCAGAGAAGAAAAGTTGAGCGCTACCATCAGTCTTGTGTCATGCCAACAGTAAAGCATCCTGAGACCATTCATGTGTGGGGTTGCTTCTCATCCAAGGAAGTGGGCTAACTCACAATTTTTGCCCAAAAACACAGCCATGAATAAAGAATGGTACCAAAACACCCTCCAACAGCAACTTCTTCCAACAATCCAAAAACAGTTTGGTAAAGAACAATGCATTTTCCAGCACGATGGAGCACCGTGCCATAAGGCAAAAGTTATATCTAAGTGGCTCAGGGACCAAAACATTGAAAGTTTGGGTCCATGGCCTGGAAACTCCCCAGACCTTAATCCCATTGAGAACTTGTGGTCAATCCTCAAGCGGCGGGTGGACAAACAAAAACCCACTAATTCTTACAAACTCCAAGTGATTATGAAAGAATGGGTTGCTATCAGTCAGGATTTGGCCCAGAAGTTGATTGAGAGCATGCCCAGTCGAATTGCAGAGGTCCGGAAAAAGAAGGGCCAACACTGCAAATACTGACTCTTTGCATAAATGTCATGTAATTGTCGATAAAAGCCTTTGAAACGTATGAAGTGCTTGTAGTTATATTTCAGTACATCACAGAAAAACATGAAACAAAGATCTAAAAGCAGTTTAGCAGCGAACTTTGTGAAAACTAATATTTGTGTCATTCTCAAAACTTTTGGCCACGATTGCACATAGTTTACAGGGACACTCCATAGGCATAACTTATTTTATATTGTTAAAAAATACCTATTATATAGACCTACCCCACCCCTACTACTAAACTCAACCCTCAAAGGAAACAATCTGCATTTTTACATTGTCAAAATACTCCATTCTGTGTTACTTATTAGCCATTTTCCTCATCAGAACCAAAACAATTTCCCCACAAGGTCAAAATTTACTTGTTCTTGTGGGGTAATTAGGTGCAAACAATGTAAGGAATACAAGGCACACACACACCCACACACCCACTTGTATACATGGTTTACAGCGACACTCCATAGGCATAACTTATTTTAATATTGTTAAAAACTACCTATTATATAGACCTACTTCGCGTTCCTGTAAACCACATAAACCTGCACACGCACGCACGCACGCACGCACGCACGCACACACACACACACACACAGGTTATATTGAATTCAAAATGAAGCCTGCCTCTATGTAATTATAGTGTGGCACGGTCTGATATTATCATCTGCCACCCGGTGCTGACCATTAAATGTGGATGAAGGAAGCCTGAATTTAATTACTAGAATTCAAGCTGCATTGCTCACTGGTTCCAGTTAATCTTTGACTATTTCTTATACTGCATTTGGTAGCATTGGATTACAGACGTGCTGGGAGCAGATTGCTTGTCACAAAGAGCTCCAGTATGGATGTTTAATTAACCAAGAACTATAAAGTCAGGCAGCCGGTGTGACCAACAGAATAACAGGTTACTACATATGCTGTATTGATTATATAAGCAACACTGATTACGTGCTCAATGCGGTAGTGATTACAGGGGACACAATTATTGGATTAACTGAATAACTGAAGAGGAAATAAATATTATGCAGGGAAAAATGGTTTGTGTTCTTCTCTTGTTTCAGTTCCCAACCATGGTCAGGACAGGGATGGCATTTGCCGTTCATGGGGTCAGCATCATTTTGAGACTTTTGATGGAATGTATTACTACTACCCTGGAAGCTGTTCGTATATCCTGGCCAAAGACTGCCATTCCTCAGAGCCTCAGTATACGGTTTGGGTGAGTTACAGCTGCACCAGAACACATACACAGACACACGTACGCATGCACGCACGAACACACACACACACACACACCTCTGCTAGTTGTGCATGCTCTTCTTTTGTTACCTGAAATTAATTTTATTTGTGTTTGGTAGGTTCATAACAGTCGTTCGTGTAGAGGTTCAGTTTATTCATGTCCACGTAGCCTGAGTCTGTTCTTCCCAAATGAAGAGGAAATCTATATTAGTGGCTATCAGGTGCTCAAGGGTGGACAAAGGTGAGTTTGGACAAGTTATACTTCTTTTTTTTTTTTTTTTTTTTTGACTTCAATTCAGATTAAAATTAGGAAAAATCAACTTAGAAAATATTTTTAATTCAGTAGGAGTGTATATGTGCAATGCCTAATGTCAAATAATCACTTTCCTACACACTGCTTACAGTTTTCAACAAAAATGCTAATAAGCAAATCAACATGCTAGAATGAATAAAGAACTTTATGAATGATTTAAAAGAAGTCTAATAGACATCTAAACATACAGTAGATGGCTTGGCTAAAAATAAGACCATATTTGGGCTGTCAGTGGAAATCTAATAGACGTCCGTAGTCTATGTTTAGATGTCTATTAGACAAAAAATTAATAATTTAATTAATTAATAAAAATAAAAATTATATTGCACATTATTTTACTGTAATGCACATTTAGTAAATTACCTCTTAAGAAGAGGCAATACACACAAGACGT
The DNA here is from genome assembly GCA_903798115.1 of Danio jaintianensis. Classification (NCBI taxonomy): domain Eukaryota; kingdom Metazoa; phylum Chordata; class Actinopteri; order Cypriniformes; family Danionidae; genus Danio; species Danio jaintianensis. Next base: position 6,105,948 of record CAIGQV010018227.1, read on the forward strand.
GCTAATTATACAAAGCAACTATTAGTGTATACTAGTAGAGATTTAAGTGCTAGAGTGTTTATTTTTTTTTGAGAGAGAGAGTAGAGTGTTTCTACAGGTGGTTTGTCAAGCCCACTCACCTGTGTGAAGCACACTTCATAAATGCACAATATTCTTTTTTTATGGGATGTTGAGTGATTGTAAGAAAGTGTGCAAGTTTCGGTTAAAGTGTCAGAGAGATAAAAGAGTGTGTTTCTACAGGTGGTTTGTCAAGCCCACTCACCTGTGTGAGGCACACTCAGAATTGCATAATGTTTTGTCGTGTGGTGTGGTTAATTTGGTCAAATGAATTCTGTCCTGGAGACTTCTTGTGAAACCCTTTAAAAAAATTCTATCGACCTCAAACTTGTGGTGAATATTGGAATAATTAATGACCATAATGAACATGTATTAATTTAGCAGATGGTTTTATCCAAAGCACTAATGAGGATAATAGAAGCCCTTTATAAGCCCTACTGGGAAATTTCACAAATGTTTTTCTTATATTTCCCAAGTGCTGTTTAACGGAGCAAGAAATTATTTTACAGTGTTTCCTACTACATTTTTCTTCTGGAGAAAGTCTTATTTCTTTTATATAAGCTGTGATAAAAGTAATAAAGGTTTGAAACCACATGAGGGTGAGAAAATGGCGAGTCAATATTGGGGTGTTCACACACAAGCACACACACAGTCAGTCGCACACACCAACGACCAGTCAGAACGATGGCAAATCCAACAAATTCAAAGGTAGCTTTTGCAAACTGGAAATATAAGCACTAATTTTCCCTCACTGAGGTGAAAGGCAAGAATGTTTATGTTAATATCTATAATGATATGTTGCATTTGATGGTTGTCTCTCACATTATCCCGCAACAACATTAAAATAGTGTAGATTAGTGTACAATGTTTTATATTTATTTTATAATCATTTGTTACATTTTTTTTTTTTTTTAAGTAGTGCAATAGTTACTTTCCCTGGTAATTAGTTACTTTTATAATTATGTAACTCAGTTACTAACTCAGTTAATATTTGTGAGAAGTAACTAGTAACTGTAACTAATTACTCTTTTAAAGGAACGTGCCCAACACATAATATCCTGAAATTATGTCATTATGGCAAAGACAAAAGAAATGAGTTATTAAAACTGTTATGTTTTAATGTGTATAAAAAAAATCCACTCTACATTAAAAATCACTTGGCAAATATGAGGAAGATAATAATTAAAAGGGCTAATAATTTTGTCTTGGGACAATTGTGATGTGTGGATAAATTTTTTTCGAGAACATTTGACCATTTTGACTTTTTAGGTCACTGAAACATGATGATAATCAAATATGAAATATGTTTCTTGCCAAGGCATTTCAATATCAAACATAATCACACTCTTGTGTTGTTTGTGTGTTTTCTGTGCATGCATGCAGGCTGAGTCTGCCCCAGACGGTGCGTAATGTTTTCATTGAGCGCTTGGCTGACTATATCCTGGTGAAGAGCACATTTGGCTTCTCTCTGGCATGGGACGGGGGCTCTGGAGTCTACCTCAAAATGACCGAAGCGCACAAAGGAAAGCCTTGTGGTCTGTGTGGAAACTATAATGATGACGGATCAGATGATCTCAGCAGCAGCCGCGGTGAGACAAACAGGCCCGGACACACAATTATCATCTCAGTCAACTCACTCAGGACAATAACATCAAAACTGAGCAGAGCTGCATGCCAAGTCTGAACATACTGTCGCGTAGCTAGAGATGGCTTTTAACGTTTTAGGGACATTTTAAAGAGTTAATTCACCCCTAATTACTCACCCTCATTTCATTCTAAAACCTTGAGGGTAACACTTTACAATAACAGTACATGAATAATGACGTACTAATTTGTAAATTAAATGTTACTTCAATGTGAACTAATGATGAGTTAAGGCATGAGCTAATCAAGAACTAACTTTAAATACAACATGTGAATAATGGCTACCTTAATTAGTTTTTAGTTCATGTTTGTTAAAGTATAGCTTTAGCTAAATGTAACTAACACG
>CAIGQV010018227.1:6108876-6122906 GCA_903798115.1 Danio jaintianensis
ATTATTATTATTATTATTATTATTATTATTATTATTATTATTATTATTATTATTATTATTATTTTATTTTATTTTTATTTTTTTTGCTTTATTAGGTTAATCTTAGGTCAGACAAGAAAATATACATAATATTAATACATATATATACAATTCACCAAACAAGAAATTATCAAGAAAACATACCACATAAACAAAATAAAATACCACATATAAACACAAAAATATACACACATAAGATAACATGGGCAGCACGGTGGCGCAGTGGGTAGCACAATCGCCTCACAGCAAGAAGGTCGCTGGTTCGAGCCCCGGCTGGGTCAGTTGGCATTTCTGTGTGGAGTTTGCATGTTCTCCCCATGTTCGCGTGGGTTTCCGGTTTCCCCCACAAGTCCAAAGTCATGTGGTATAGGTGAATTGGGTATGCTAAAATTGTCTGTAGTGTATGTGTGTGAATGAGTGTGTATGGATTGTGTATGGCTGGAAGGGCATCCGCTGTGTAAAACATATGCTGGATAAATTGGCGGTTTATTCCGCTGTGGCAACCCCTGATTAATAAAGGGACTAAGCCGAAAAGAAAATGAATGAATGAATGAATGAACGAAGATAACATGAAAATAAGAATAATAAAAAATAAACAAAAGGATAAATAAATTAAACAAAGAACAGAAAGAAAGAAAGAAAGAAAGAAAGAAAGAAAGAAAGAAAGAAAGAAAGAAAGAAAGAAAGAAAGAAAGAAAGAGAAAGAAAGAAAGAGAAAAAAAAAAGCAATTAAGATATAGGTGTCTCCTTAAAAAAAATTAGGAAAGGGCTCCAGACTTTTTGGAAATGTTCTGGCTTTTGTTTTAGTGCGAACCGAATCTTTTCCATTCTAAGAGCATGTAAGAAATCAAAAACCTGCTGACTTCCAATTAATAAGAATAAGTCGACTAGCCAGTAAAGTTGCAAAGGCTACACTGTCGGCCTGTAATGAATTTAATTCGACATATTCTGGCAGAATTCCAAACAGTGCTGTTAAGGGGTTTGGGTCTATTGATAATGAAAAAACAGCAGAAAAACACCTGAAGACTTTCCCCCCAAAACATTTTCAAACAAGAAAAATTAAGATATTTTAGATAAAATCAGAGAGCTCCCTCATCCTCCATGGACTGCAATGGTTGCAAATCATTCAAAGTCCAGAAAGGTATTAAAAAACATCCTCAAAACAAACCATATGTCTCCAGTGATTCAATCGTAGTATAATACTGCAAAAAAAGGCTTTTCTTGCTTAGTTTTTGTCTCGTTTCTAGTCCAAATATCTACAAATTCTTAAATCAAGAAGAATTTTATACACAAGTAAATATTTTTGTCCTGTTTTTCAGAAAAAACAAGTCAGTTTTAAGTATATTTTTCCTTAAAACAAGCAAAATAGTCTGCCAGTGGTTTTAGATTATTTTACTTGGCAAACTGGCAGATTATTTAGCTTATTTTAAGAAGAAACTCACTTTATTTTGGCCTGTTTTTTTTCTGAAAATGAGACACAATGTTTTACAGAAAAGGCTTCTCACAATGTTTTCCAGAAAAGGCTTCTCACACATACAGAGCATGTGAACACATGCAATATACTGACACTGAGTTCAAGAAACTGTTAAATAAACTCATTATTTTTTTTATTATGTGTGCACAAATGGATTCTCGTAGCTCGATAACATTCCAATTGAACCACTGAAGGCATATGGTCTGTTTTGAGGATGTTTTTTGGGTATCTTTCTGGATTTTGAGCGAGTCAGAACCATTGCTGTCTATAGAGGATGAGGGAGCTCTCAGATTTCATCTCAAATATCTTCGTTTGTGTTCTGAGGGTCTCAGGGGTTTGGAATGACATGAGACATGAGGTGTGTAATTAATAACATAACTTTCATTTTTGGGTGAACTAGCTCATTAATACTTAATAAACAGTGTTTATATTTCAGTTCTTTATGGTGTCTTTGGTGTTTTCAGGGATCGTATCTGATGATATTGCTGAATTCGGGAACAGCTGGGCAGTAGATTTGCCCCAGGAAAGACCCTGTCCTGAGGTTGATGATGATTTCCCTGGACCGTGCTCATCCGAGTCTGATATGGATGTAAGTTTCTATGCAAGGGATAGACTTTAATGGTGATAAATGTGTGAAAGTTTAAAAAAAGACATATCATGAGAATCTGACTTATTCTGTGTTTAAGTGCTGTAATTGAGTCTGTGGTGTATCTACTAACCAAGAACACGTGAAAAAGGAAACTTTGCGACTTAGGAAAGCATCTTATTGTACATTACTGTCCCTTAAAGCAACGGTTAGAACTGCTGCCTTAAAGGTACAGTTCACCCAAAAATGAAATTTCTGCCATCTTACTCATACTTGTTCCAAACCTGTATGAGTTTTTCTTCTGTTGAACACAAAGGAAAATATACTGAAGAATGTTGGAAAAAGCAGCCATTGAATTCCATAGTATTTGTTATTCCTTCTATGGATGACAACTGCTTTTTTTCCAACATCCTTTAATATATCTTCCTTTGTGTTCAGCAGAAGAAAGACATTCATAAAAGTTTAAACTAGTGTTGTCACGACACTGGAATTTGTTACCAATCGATACTGAAATTTTAAAAACATCCATTTTCTGCTGACATTTGAGCGCTACTGAGCACGTTCTTAAACAGCGCTGATTTGCCATTGTGTTCACGTGCTCAACAGAAATGACTGTGATTGGCCGTGAAGCTCATTTGTTCACCGAACTCACCGCTGTTTACTGAGTGTAACCACAGATACAGGAACACTGGCGTGTTTCAAAGTCACGTCGATCAGCTGATTTGTCTATAAGCTGACATACGAGCGATCCGCTGATGAATGAAGTCCTTCATTTCTGTTTACTCACTGTAGCAGAGATTTACTATGATGAATGGACCGACAAAACACTATGGACATTGCAGTTGGATTACATTTTTTATGTATTTATTCATTTATTTATTTATTTATTTATTTATTTATTTATAATTATTTTTTAGGGGTTTTTCACCTTTAATTTGGATAGGATAGCGAAGGTTACAGACAGGAAAAAGTATTGGGAGCAGAGAGAGGGGAAGGGTCGACAAAGGACCTCAAGCCAGGAATCGAACTCGGGTCGCCGTAAGCACCATGGTGCTATATGTCGGCGCACTTAACCACTAGTTAACGCCAACGTTGGATTTTATTTTTGAAGGAAATGTGCTAAAGAATTTTACAGTATAGGTGGCACGGTGGCTCAGTGGTTAGCACTGTCGCCTCACAGCAAGAAGGTCTCTGGTTCGAGTCCCAGCTGGTCCAGTTGGCATTTCTGTGTGGAATTTGCATGTTCTCCCCGTGTTGGCGTGGGTGCTCCGGTTTCCCCCACAGTCCAAAGACATGAGCTATAGGTGAATTGGATGAACTAAATTGGCCATAGTGTATGAGTGTGTGTGAATGTGAAAGTGTATGGGTGTTTCCCAGTACTGGGTTGCGGCTGGAAGGGCATCCACTGTGTGAAACATATGCTGGAATAGTTGGCGGTTCATTCCGCTGTGGAGACCTTTGATAAGGGACTAAGACAAAGGGAAATGAATGAATGAATATTTTAGAGTGTAATTCTTCACCAATGAGGGTCAGAATCGCTGTAAAGACTTTGCCCTTGAAGAAAGCAGCAGTAAGTTTGCATTTAAGGGGACACACACAAATAGGGGCACAATTTGACAAGCTATGTTAAATGATCTGTGGGACATTTCACAGACATTTCATTCTGGAAACAGATAACTTTTTCATCTTATAAAAACGGTGATATGTCTTCTTTAAAACAGAAGTTTTATAAATGTGTCATGCCTGTTTTTCTGTGATTCTGCATTCAGAAAAATGTGAAAATGGCATGCAAACAAATCTGTTTTAGCTACTTTGCTTGTTTGTGTGTTATCCGAACAGGACGCCATTGAGAAGTGCAGTGCATTGCTTTTCTTCCCTTTCATCTCCTGCCATGAGAACATTGACCCAAATCCATTTGTTGTCAGCTGTGTTTCGGACATGTGTGTGTAAGTCAAGTGTGGTGCTTTTGTGTGAATGCTGTAACTAAAGTTAACCCTGCTGAAAAAAACAAAAAACAAAAGCTGATCTTGGATTAAGCTTTTGTGGCTGGCTGGTCTCCAAACCACTCTAAAACGTACTGACCAAAACATTGTTCGGTCACACTTTACAATAAGGTTTTATTAGTTAATGTATTTACTAACCTGAACTAATAATGAACAATACTTGTACAGCATGTATTAATCATAGTTCAACATTTACTAATGCATTATTAACATCCAAATTCATGCTTATTAACATTAGTTAATGCACCGTGAGTTAACATGAACTAATAATAAACAACTGTATTTTCATTAACTAATGTTAACTATCATGAACAAATACTATAATAAATGTATTGCTCATTGTTTGTTCATTTTATTGAATGCTTATTGTAAAGTGTTGCCCATTTTTCACATTTTGAGATTTTTAAAATATGTTCACTTTTCATTTTCATTTTAATTAGTTTAATTTTAGTGATTTTTATAGCTGTAGTCATTTTTTCTTTTGAACGTTTTACTACTTTTTTGTATATACAGCTATGGAAAAAATAAATGCAAGTGGCACCGGCCACTTTATTAGGTACACCTGTCCAACTGCTCGTTGATGCAAATTTCTAATCAGCCAATCACATAGCAGCAACTCAATGCATTTAGGCATGTAGACATGGTCAAGACGATCTGCTGCAGTTCAAACCGAGCATCAGAATGGGGAAGAAAGGTGATTTAAGTGACTTTGAACATGGCATGGTTGTTAGTGCCAGACGGGCTGGTCTGAGTATTTCAGAAACTGCTGATCTACTGGGATTTCACTGGGTGCCACTCCTGTCAGCTAAGAACAGGAAACTCAGGCTACAATTCACACAGGCTCACCAAAATTGGACAATAGAAGATTGGATTTTGGAACGTTGCCTGGTCTGATGAGTCTCGGTTTCTGCTGTGACATTCGGATGGTAGGGTCAGAATTTGGTGTCAACAACATGAAAGCATGGATCCATCCTGCCTTGTATCAACGGTTCAGGCTGATGGTGTTGTAATGGTGTAAGGGATATTTTCTTGGCACACTTTGGGCCCATTTGTACCAATTGAGCATCGTGTCAACGCCACAGCCTACCTGAGTATTGCTGCTGACCATGTCCATCCCTTTATGACCACAGTGTACCCATCTTCTGATGGCTGCTTCCAGCAGGAGAACATGCCATGTCATAAAGCGTGAATCATCTCAGACTGGTTTCTTGAACATGACAATGAGTTCACTGCACTCAAATGACCTCCACAGTCACCAGATCTCAATCCAATAGAGCACCTTTGGAATGTGGTGGAACGGGAGAATCGCATCATGGATGTGCAGCCGACAAATCTGCAGCAACTGCGTGATGCTATCTAGTCAACATGGACCAAAATCTCTGAGGAATATTTCCAGTACCTTGTTGAATCTATGCCACGAAGGATTAAGGCAGTTCTGAAAGCAAAATGGGGTCCAACCCGGTTCTAGTAAGGTGTACTAATAAAGTGAGTGTAGTTGATTGCACAAAATGGACAGTGAAAATATAGACTAATTTTATGGAATAAAAGCAGTACTGTGTGATATAAACTATTGTACCACTGCCAAATTGAACGTTTCTGTTTGGTACATTTATGATTTTAAGTAGATTTTAAGTAGAAATGGCATTTTTCTCTCCTTCTCTCTAGAGGTTTTCTCCCTAGCCTATTTCCAGCATTCCACACCTCCCATATCCAACAGGATTACGTTAATTATAGTAATGAAAATACCTTGCATATGGCACAAGCTGCAGAAGGAGTGTTTGTGAATATATGTGGTCTATATGCATGCGTGTTTGTGTGTGCATGCATGTGTGCTTGTCCTGTGATCATAATAAAGAGAGGGAGAGTGTGTGTGTGCGTGTTGTGTGTATTGATTACAGTGATGAAATATCTGCTGGAGTTTATGAAGAGATTCTGACTCTACTGTTGATTGAGCAGGTAGTGAGAGGATCAGATTGCAAAAGCAAAGTTGAACTCGCAGCTGTTCTGCTCTTACTGCTTTATATCACCATACAAAAAAAACTAATTATAATAGTAATTTAGTTGTTGCATTGACTTTTATTTGACAGTATGTTCTTTCTTAGAAAGTTTTCTGTATGTATTAATATTTTTTGTTTTATTTCTAGATCAGATGATGAGGAGACGTTTTGTCGGACTCTGGTTGAGTACACCAGGGCTTGTTCTCATGTGGGATATCCTGTCAGAGAATGGAGGGACAGTTTTCCTACATGCGGTCAGTCAGCTTTTATGTCATGAATAGGGTGGCAAGACAAAAAAAACAACAAAAAAACATCTTTGTCTTTATTTCACTTTTCCCAAAATCCTTCATTGCTTACCATCTTCTGTTATTCAAAAACTGCCTAATAATTGGTCAGTCATGTCACATTATATTTGGAAGGGCAAATTTTAAATATTCCTTTTGCGTATTGCTTACAAAACCACCTTGTGTAGGCAGAAGAAACTTTACACATACATAAATACACATTTATTTGAAATGTAAACAGTGCAGAGGAGATGAAGTCGGACACAAAAGTGAATTACTAAAGTTATAGTAAGATGAGAAATGAATGAACATTAGAAGGCATATTAAAAGAAACAGTAAAACTGCATCTACTGCATTCAAATAATCACTAAATCAGAGATTCAACTGTGGAATAACATCAAAAAAACAATCGTACATCATGTAAAAAAATTACAGTTTATCCCAGGAAACCCATTCTGTATTCAAAACTTGTTAGTTAGGAGAAATTTTATATAGAGAGGAGTGTTCTGCTGAGTATATGTGTTATAATACAAATAATACATATGTGCATATACAGTTGAAGTCACAATTATTAGCCCTCTTGAGTTATTCCCCAATTTCTGTTTAACGGAGAGAAGATTTTTTTCAACACATTTCTAAACATAATAGTTTTAATAACTGATTTCTTTTATCTTTGCCATGATGACAGTACATAATATTTTACTAGATAATTTTCACGATACTAGTATTCAGCTTAAAGTGACACTAGGTTAATCAGGGTAACTAGGCAAGTCTTTATAATTAGGCAAGTCATTGTATAACAGTGGTTTGTTCTGTAGACAATCGGAAAAACAAATATTGCTTAAGGGGGCTAATAATATTGACCTTAAAATGGGATTTAAAAAATTTAAAACTGCTTTTATTCTAGCCGAAATAAAACAAATAAGACTTTCTCCAGAAGAAAAGATATTATAGGAAATACTGTGGAAAATTCCTTGCTCTGTTAAACATAATTTGGGAAATATTTAAAAAAGAAAAACAATTCACAGGAGGTGAATCCCAACCGTCTGTGATTTCCCAAATCTGTCAATAAAGTACCACATGGCCTGAGTTATTCAGCTTTTGATATGATGTGTTTGTGAATTGTGTTTTTTAGCGGATGGATGTGAGGATAGTTTTGTCCATAGAGACTGTATCAGCTGCTGCCCACCGACCTGCACGTTTGACAAAGAGTGTTTGGGCACCAATCTACACTGTCTGGATGGATGCTACTGCCCGGATGGTCAGACCAATAATCAAATGCATAACCTTCATGAATGTTTGCTAGTATAATAGTGAAATAGACTTGATTTTTTTCTTTGGCCTTTGTCAGGTCTGATCTTGCAGAATGGCACCTGTATAGCTGTGTCTCAGTGCCCATGTGTGTATCACGGTACAGCATATCCTCTGGGTCACGTATTGGAGCAGGGCTGCACTGTCTGGTTAGAAACATCTAATATTTACACTTTTGCACTTTAAATGTTTTTATTATTATTATTTAGCTTCATATATGATAATAGAAAACTCTGCTTTATGCATAAAACCATCTAATATGAATTAAATTTCAGTGTCTGTATGGGAGGATTGTGGAATTGCACTGAAAACAATTGCACTGGTAAGTAAACTTCTTTGTTTACACTAGTTTTAAAGAATAACATATCAAAAATATAGATATTTTTTATTTTATGTTTCATTTTTTTTTGCATTAATGTATTTATAGCTTTATATTGAAACTCTTTGTGTTTGACAAGTAGGAAAACTTTTGGATTGTTTGAAACTGAAGTATCTCCTGCAGTATTGCCAGATTGATGGGACAGTTTCAAGCCTTTTTTCCCTTTGGAGTAGGTGGGATTAGGTTTACCAAATCACACCTACTCCAAGAAATCTGCAACCAAAATATTCACTGCCGTAGAAATGTGCTAGAATTGTTAAAATTAAATTAAATAAAGGAAATGTATTGTTCTGTTTAAATAATCAATTTCCAAATAGAAAAACAATTAAAAAGAGCAAAGCATAGCAAATACAGTAAAGAAAATTAGTAAATATGACAAAAAAAAAAGAAAATTCAGAAATACACGTTTTTGGTGTTTCCAATTCAACTGCAAAACAAGCCAATTGAATAAAATTAGCAATTTCAATTAGTGCTGCAAGCTAATTTGTTTTCACACACGCTCATGCACACACACACACACGCACACACGCACACACGCACACACACACACACACACACACACACGCACACACACACACACACACACACACACTAGCATCCAGAATGTGTTGAATAATACTAATAAGAATAATAATGATGCCAATAATACAAATGTGTTTGCCTTTCAGTTGTGCTTCAATTTCAACACTGCTAAAATCAAACAAGTTAACAAAAAATATTTGGGGATTGCAAGTTTTGGTCAAACAGTCAAACGTTTTGTAAGCAAGCACAAAGGTTCTTTTGAGAAAACAAAGTCTACATGCTAAAATAAATCATCTGTTGTGAATGCAATCTTTTGCCAGCAAATATAAAACGTTTTTGGGGATGCAATTATGTCAATGAATGCAAAGCTTTTTGGGCAAATCAGCACTATATAAGTTTATAAATAAAATTTGACCTTAAAATAATGTCTCTAAAATTATATCAATTAAATTAAATTAAATTCAAGCTTATTTGTATAGCGCTTTTTACAATAATTATTTGTTTCAAAGCAGCTTTACAAAAGGTGCACATTATTGTATTGCAAAATTAGAAAACTTAAGGTTATTAGTTACCATAACTTTATTAGTTACTAATAACTTTAATTAACTAGAAACTAATAGCTTTTAACAGTTAAAGTTATTATATATAAGCATAGTTAATCTGCAGTTATATAGTATATAGTTGATGTCATTGTATACATGTTCAATGAAGTGTATTTGTGTTTTAAGTGTATGTGTTGTCCTCCAAGCCTTCGATGGCTGGCATCATCATATCAGTGGTATAATAACTTTTAACTACACTGTAAAAAATGCAATTTTGGTTTCCAGTAAGACTGTAAATTTACAAGTGCACTGTAAATTAATAATTACAATTTACTGTAAAATTTACAGTAGCTTACTGGCAAGCACACTGTAAATTAATAATTACAATTGTAATGTAAAAATACAGCACAACTGTAATTATTTATTTACAATGCGCAGAGGGGGAAGCCCCGCCCATTAGTGACAATCTCTCCCTCTTAGGACGTTAGTCTTGTTTTTAAATCTGCCAATATGCTGACACCAAAATGTCAATGTAAAAGGGGCAGTTATAAAACATTGTTTATGTGGTATTTTGAGCTGAAACTTCACACACACACACACACGCACATGCACGCACGCACGCACGCACGCACACACACACACACACTCTAGGGACATCAGAGACTTATTTTACATCTTGTAAGAAGGGGCATAATAGGTCCCCTTTAATATATGATTATTCCTTTACATCTCATGGGAAAGCTATTCCTTAATAACTTCCAAATGACCTACGCTTTATAATTTATACTTACTTAACCCCCAGCGGAATGCACAGTGATGGGTGACACACATGTAGCCACCTTTGATGGACGAATCTACATGCACATGGGCTCTTGTCAATATGTGCTGGTGAAAAGCCGGGGTAACACCAAGTTTACTGTTACACTACAGTACACGGCCTGTGGAGAGGTAAGAAGAGTGTGTCTGAGAATGTGTGTGATCAGAGGTGTTTGTTGTGTGTTTAACCCGTCTTTCAGTCTCAGGAACACTCCTGCATCTACTCGGTGGCTCTGGTGGTGGATGAAGACGTCAGCAGGCAGGTCACCCTCACCAGAGATGGAGAAGTTGTCATTGGAGCCAGTATGGCTGTTAATTTACCTTACTCAGATGGTAAGGAGAGATATTCAGGTTTTTGTTGGAATTTGGTCACATTATAGGGTCTATATAGCGGGGAAATTAAGTATTGAACTAGTATTGAAAGGTGCCTTTGACTTGAAATTTTTCCTGGATGCTGGTAACAACCAACGATATATGCAAAGAAAACAAAACTAATTAGTTTACAAATGAAGGTATGCATAATAAAAATGAAATGACGCAGGGAAAAAGTATTGAACACATGAAGAAAGGGAGGTGTAGAAAGGCAGTGAAAGCCCAGACAGCAGCTGAAATCTCTCAGTAGTTCTTTACCAACCCTCTGCCCCTCATCAGTGTAAATTAATATTAGCTGCTTCAGTCTAACATCTACATTAGCAGAATGATGAAGATGAAACCAGAGTGGACATTTCAGCAAGACAATGATCCAAAACACAGCCAAGGAAACTCTCAAATGCTTTTAGAGAAAGAAAATGAAGCTGCAGAAAGGCCCAGCCAATCACCTGACTTGAATCCAATAGAAAATACAAAATAAAGATCAGATTTGATAGACGAGACCCACAGAACCATCAAGATTTTTACACTCTGTTGAAGTCTGTGAGAAATGCATGTGACTTCATTCTCCATATGAGAGGCGTCTTTAAGCTGCCATCACCAAAAAAGCCTTTTATATAAAGTATTAAATACATTTCAGTGGTTCAGTACTTTCTTCTTGTGTCATTTCATTGTTATTACACATTTGTTTTTTATTACATTATTACAGATTATTACAGATTTGTTTTGTTTTATTTTAATGTTTGTGTTGTTTGGGTTTTTACCAACACCTGGTACAATTCCATGTCAACAGCTCCATTAGAAACATCGTTCCCAGGAAAAAAACATGACGTGTTCAATACTTATTTTCCCCTCTGTATATGTAGAATTTAGGAACCTTTGTTATTAGCAATGTTGGGCATGTTACTTTAAAAAAAAGTTTTAGCTACTAGTTACTTCTCTCTAATAATAGCTAGTAGAGTTAGTAACTTAATTATGTCATTATAAAATTAACTAATTACTAGGGAAAGTAACTATTGGGTTACTTTTTAAAAGAAAAATATGTTTAAAAAAAACATACGTTATTAGAAAATATTGCACACTTAAGATGTGACGGCCACTTCGCTTTGCATCATGGTCTCCCTTATACATTATTTGCATTACTTTTTAATAAGACCAGTCATCAATTATTCCTAACCAAAATCGTATTCCTTGTTTGTTTGTTTGTTAGATACGGTGAATGTTCGTCGAATGACCTCTCTGTTTGTGGGTCTGCGGTCGGTCTTTGGCCTGAGGTTTCAGTACGACTGGCAGGGCGGACGGATCTACCTTCAGTTGGACAGCACCTGGATGGGCTCCACACTCGGCCTCTGTGGGACCCTCAATGGAAACCTGCGGGATGATTTCCTGTGAGAAATGCATGTTTTGCGAGATTCTTCTCTCTGTTGAACATATTTTATTGGAGTGTCCTGCTTTTAATGTTTGTAGGATACTTTTTTATAAAGTGAACTCACTTAATGAATTATTCTGTTTATATACACTCACCGGCCACTTTATTAGGCACACCTTGCCAACTGCAACTGCAACTTACATGGCAGCAACTCAATGCATTTAGGCATGTAGACATGGTCAAGACGATCTGCTGCAGTTCAAACTGAGCATCAGAATGGGGAAGAAAGGTGATTTAAGTGACTTTGAATGTGGCATGGTTGTTGGTGCCAGACGGACCACAATCTCTGAATAATATTTCCAGTACCTTGTTGAATCTATGCCACGAAGGATTAAGGCAGTTCTGAACGCAAAAGGGGGTCCAACCCGGTACTAGTAAGGTGTACCTAATAAAGTGGCCGGTGAGTGTATATTATTACTGGGCAAAAATTTGTCGCGATTAATAGCATCCAAAATAAACGTTTTTTTGGCATAATATATATATAAATATATGTATATGTGTGTGTACTGTATATATTTATTATGTACTGTATATATAAATACAAGCATATATTTGAATTTTTTTAAAATTTATATTAAGAAATAAAATAAATATGTATATGATTCAAATTATATATACATTTAAATATTGTTTTGTATAGTTTTGTTTCTTTGTATGTGTGTGTATCACATATACATTGTAAATATATATAATGCACACATATATCATAAAGTTTTGACAGAAGAAGTTCTAGAATTTTTATCATATATTAATGTAAAAGATCTGATGTAAAATAACTTTTGTTTGTTTGAATGTTTTTTTTATTGTATTTATTATATTTGTATTATTCTGAATTGTTTTTGCCATGAATATAGCCAATGATGCTGACATGGCATTAAATGATAGATAAGATACAGTGCGATGTCTGTGAGAAACAGAGGCTGACTTTCTGAAATCTCTCTGAATATCACTATGCTGTTTCTTATATTACCATGAGTGTGTGTTTGAACTTGTGTGTGTGTGTGTGTGTGTGTGCGTTTTCCCTCCAGTTCTCCTGCTGGAATGATTGAAGGAACTCCACAGCTACACGTCAACGCCTGGAAAGTGTCTTCAGCGTGTATAAGTCCTGTCAACATACCTATCATTGACCCCTGTGAAATGAACCAGCAAAATGGTAAATGTGTTATCCCTTTGCTTAGCAGTTAAAGCGCCGCTATTATTATGCTTTTTTGAATATTAACTTTCTTGCGGTGTTTAATGCAGCTGTTTGTGAATGTAAAAGCTCTGTAAGTTTTAAACAACAAAGTGCACATGAACAAAGTTGTTGTAAGTAACTGATACTAAACTGATGAAACTTTCATTAAGATTTCCAGTTTAATTTTTGTAATGGATTTACATTGATCTGTTACACATTTGTATGATGCCAGTATATTGTCTACATTGGCAGTCTGTGAAAAACATCTGCAGTACTTTGACCCTCAATCACTGGAGCTGATTTGTGTCATCAACATGATGCCCATAAGAAGCATTTATTGTCGAGACACAAAACAAAAACCTTTATCTAAAACCGTTATAATCCATTGTTATAATCTAATCTCCAAAGCTGCTAAATGAATTTTGGTTA
The DNA here is from genome assembly GCA_903798115.1 of Danio jaintianensis. Classification (NCBI taxonomy): domain Eukaryota; kingdom Metazoa; phylum Chordata; class Actinopteri; order Cypriniformes; family Danionidae; genus Danio; species Danio jaintianensis. The sequence continues at coordinate 6,122,231 of CAIGQV010018227.1, forward strand.
CATAGTACTTAATGTTACTTAAAGGGCACCTATGATGAAAATCATCTTTTTTAAGCTGTTTGGACAGAACTGTGTGTAGTATAGTGTGTCCACAGTCATATTGGGGTGATATAAGTCAATAAGTCTCTTTTTTAAAATTTCCTGACATTAAAATAGCATCCAAATCCCTCCCATTTTGAGGCCGACCGCAACTTGACGTAGGAGTGCCGTTTCCCCGCCCACCGAATTGATTGACAGCTGCATATTAACATGTCTCCGTAGTAACGCGTATAATCATATCAACAAGACAGGACGTGCACAAAGCAACCGGGAATAAAAGATCTGTTCAGCTCGCTGTGATCATCATTCATCATCAAATGTGATCAAGAATGAGTTTTACAAGTTTAACACGTTTCTAAAACAGTGCATGTTTGTAATGAATTACAGCGATTTACTTCAGCTTTACTTTATCAGCACAGCCGCGTGTCAGTACAATTATAAAACAAGACGCTTCAATCCCGGGTTGTGGGCGTTAAATCAGCTTTATTTTGTACATTAACAAAATGGATATCCATACAGCAGTGGATATTAATTTGTATCCTGTCACATTTGTCGTGCAAAAACAGTGCAAAGCTAAACGCGCGCGCTGTCTGTGTGTGTGTGTGTGTGTGTGTGTGTGTGTGTGTGTGTGTGTGTG